>QMFG01000705.1:29337-89197 GCA_003314545.1 Ramaria sp. MG151 | reverse complement strand
CACTTTTCATTTTTTTGTGAGAAGATTTTGCGCTCACGTGACGTAGGCGCCCATATTACGTAAGGGGTGCCCGTTCCTAGTGACTTCTACCTTATAGGTTGACTTTGATAGTGCGGAGTTACAATTTGAACTTTTTTTTTTAAGTGTATTGTTACTTCGACGTTCCTCAATACTATTGACATTGTGAAATGCCTTCTGCGCACAAAATCGGTATGTAACAAAATTTTCAGCGCTGTTATTCTCACTAACAGATATTTTCATAGGCTCGCTCTTATTCTGCCCTTCGTGTGGTACCCTGCTTGATTTGCCAAAAGACGGCGAAGATACAGTGATTTGCGAACAATGCAAACACGTAGAACCTGCATCTTGTGCGCAGAAAAAAATATAACAATCATGATGAGACCGATATGAACTCACCCTAGCGTATGAAAATATTGAAATTACAACCCGCTCACATCCTGATGCTTTCCCGTCACCCTTGAGGCAAGCAAAGAAGACGCAAACCAAGAAGCTGGAAAGCCACGAGTTTATGCAGCGGGTATAATAATATCTACAATATCGTTTTCAAAGGCTTATACTTCTTTAGGTCGCAGAAAGGTGCCCAGAGTGTGGACACGGTGAAGCGTACCTTAAACAGCTCCAAGTTTGGAAAATCCTCCGAGAGATTGCTCACCCACTAACCTTTGTTTCTAGACAAGGAGTGCCGACGAAGGGTCGACTAATATTTACACGGTGCGTGGCCATTTAGGTTGGTACATGGAAAACTAAAATTAATTCATTGGCGTAGTGTACCTCTTGTGGACATGGCTGGCAGCTCAACAACTGATCTATTTCACTTCCATGTAACATATTGGATATGCGCCCCCTCACGTCGCATAGGAGTGCTCTGCGGCCACTCCCGTTTCCTTTAGCTAAATGGCGGTGGGAGGTGTCATCAGCTCAACGAAGACAAGTACCAAGTTTGTCCTCAAATTACCCTACCAGTTGACGTTCAATTGGTGGACCAGAAGGTAAATTAGTATACGCCAAAAAATAATAAAATAAAAGTAAAAATAATCTATGCCCATTTCTTTCCATGAAACAGACAATGCCTTCTCTCGAATTAAAAAAATTAATTGCTTTGAGGATGTAATCTGGGGACAACCAGCAGGCTAAAAGTTAAAATAAACTTGACACATCAGAGCTTTTAATTGTCGCAGAAACTTAAAGGGAACAACAGATTGGAACATCTACTGGCAACCGCCTCCTATAGATTCAAGAGAAACGACGAGACCAAGTGCAATATCTATCGTCAACTGTTAAAGAGAACAGCAGAAACTGGGTGTACAGGGTGTAAATTCCTTACAATCACTAGGAAAGAAACAAACGTTCTACCGAGACCCTTGAGTCTGGTAGGTTGCATCTACCTTCCTGATTGTAAATCGAATCAGTAAAATGATACAGTACTGGGATAATGAACAAGATTCATGACTGCATTAGCCGGCGGTGAAAGGAGCACTCCTCATGGTCTACACGGGGACAGATCGACTTACAGAGGGCTTTAGTGCTTCCTGCAGATGGCTTAACACGGAACTATGAGCAAGATAGCTCCCATGGTATTTTAAAAACACATGTCAGACGGACACAAAGTAAGGACATCGCAAGCCAGATACGACTATGAGAGCAGGGTGGGAAATAAATGGGAAAACAAAGTAAGACATACTCACCCACAAAAGACTACACGGACGGTCGGTACCACAATATGATGACCTTTCCAGCGAGTTGCTGGAGAATAGAGGCTAGACCGAGGTAAGCGAGCGTGAACAGTGCCCTCGGAATCCCAAGGATGTAGCCGGGGATTGATAAGGAGATTAAGCGCTGGTATGCACGTACGTCTCATATCAAACCCCGAGCATCAAGGCATTCAACCAATTTTTCACCTATATTGTCGTGGCCTGTGTTAGATGATGTCAGTAATCTGCTAAGTCACGACGTCTGACATACCGTCCGTAGTAGGATGTATGCCATCGCAAGTAAGCGACTTATCTATCCATCCGTCAGTATTGATGTAGAGAAGTTTCACGCCCTCGGGATCAGAATCTTTCCATGATTCGGCGAGAGCTTCAACCATATACTGGAGGTCGGGCTCAAATACAACAATCCGAATTTGGGGGTCGGGGTCCTTAAACACACCGAAGGAAGACTACGATACGATCAAGCTGTTGAATGTGTAGCCCGGATACAATACCAGAATATAACGCTCACAATGACGTGGATGCGCTTAAGAGTGCCTTGGTAGCTATCTCGAAGGCGAGCCAGGAATGCTTGATAATGCCGTAGGAACCCGTCCTCATCCACGCCCACTGCCTCGTCATTCCCTCCTAATTTCCAGGTTGATTCCCTGTGCTCGAAAGTGACAAAAGCTTTCGTACCGATGCAAACAAAAATATCCTCTGGTGGATCCTTGGACCGCTGCTCCCATCCACCCACACCATTCATGCCATCCCAAAATATATCTTCTAGACCTTTATCATGAGCACTTGTCATTAGGCTAATTCCTATATGAGCGGTTAAATCGATAGTCATCAGCCAACCTCGCCTGACAGCAAAACAGTGAGACGCCGCACCAGGATAGGCAACCATTTCGAGGCGAGCATCGACCCCACGAGCGCGCAGAATGCGAATCGCAACAGATCCAAAGGCTTGATAGGTGCCATGCGGAAGGACCAAACCTGTGAACGGGGGAGAGAATCCGGACACAAGCGAGTCTCCGATGAAGAGCATCGGACGAACAGAGGACCCCACCGCTGGAGGGATAATTGGCCTTCCATCCGTCTTCATACAAGTATAGTCAGATAAAACAATATGCCACCTCCTAGATACATACTGCGGTAATATCCAATATCTGTAATGTCGCACCCCAATCGCACAGCATAACCGTCACGTCGAGAAGAACTTCGCCACCATGGGTTGATCCTGCGCCGGCACCTGACGGTGTAAGTACCATTGCTCGCTGGCCCTTGACGAGCGACGTTCGTGTGACAGACTGTGAGCCGAAACGCCAGAGGACATTGTGATAGTTTCTCCGCGATACAGTTAGACTACCAAGTTGGAGTGTAACAGAGCGACTCGTAGTCTGGAAAGACAGCGAGGAACCACACCAGTGGGTGACGTAGCGTTCGTCGCTGTCGAGATCCCATCTCCCTCGGAACTGAACATTAGACGGTAGAACCATGAGAGAAGCGACTGGCAGGCTATGGCACGTCAAATTACCACGAAACCGCCGTAGCGCTAAAGGCCCAACGCTCAAGCAGATCCGTGAACCAAAAAAAATCGTTGAAACACTCTTGCGCAAGAGGGTGGGTCACGGGCAAATCCGAAATGCCGTGCTCCAAGGGTCGGCAGCCCTCAGATTCATCGCCGTTGAAAACTGGAAAAAGCTCAAAACCTTGCGAAAATCCGTAACACGTTTCGGGAGATATTGCCAAAAGACAGAGCCCCTGGTGCAAGGCACTGTACAACGATTTGTCACCATGATGTTTGGATCTAAAATCATCTGGAGATGTGGCTGTGAAACTTGTTGAAGATAGCCTTTTTCAGCTAGATTTATACATTTATAGCTGGCCGCATTCAAAGCTTGCACTCTATGTTGTGGTTTCTTTACCTGTTTTCATAGGTAGACCACCCCTGAAGTGTCTGCTTCAACCACTGTATTAATGACTAGTCCAAAAGTCCGAAATAAAGAGCTGTTTCTCCATGCGTAGCTTCACAAAGTACCTTTTTTTAAAGAGAGCTCATTGTTCTTATGCTGTCACCCAATTGCCTTTAAGTCCCATTTGATATTTTTCCTCCACTCCAGTGTATATTCAAACTATTAGGTCTGTGGTTCTTAGAGCCTGAAGCCAAAATTATCACAAATACAATGAGGCTCTTGTGTGCCAATGGAACTGTTGTAGTGGAGTATTGTTAAAAAATATTATCAAAGTACATTCTGGAAGTCTTGGAACATTTGGAAGAATCATACTTATGCTCAGAAGTTGCACCAGGTAACACTCGGGAACACCTTAGAAATCTATGTTATGTCTTCCCATCTTTTATATTGAGTACATTGCTCTCTATTCCCATATCACATGAATAAGCTGCATAATTATCTTTCTTTAAAGAATTTTCTTGGTATATACCTTACATTATGGGACAAGTTGGTTTGAAAAGTAATATCATAGATGTTGGAATAATATACAAATAACTGTTAACAGCCACCATACTGAAAGGAAGAGAACTGGAAGTGAGAAACCCATAGGATTGGATCTACAAAGGAAATTGGGGATACATACCATGGTAGCTCAAAATGGTTGGAATCTCTAGAACATACTACACAAGCTACTGAAAAGATATAAAAGAAAGGACTTGAGCTGCTAAGAGTAGTACATCCTGTGATTTACATTCCTTAGCGTAGCTTCTAGCTTCTACACTACTGCCAAAAGTCTAATAATGCATAGCATAGAGCCTGTGTTACCACAATACTTCAGTGAAAAGTCTTTAATATTAATCTCCAGAGCCAGCAGCACAGGAGTGTGTTAGTTTATATAGTGTAGTGTTGTGGACACTTTGGTCATGTAGGCACTACTTGTATCTACATGGTTTGTCTTGGGATACATCTGCCATATGTGTCTGTGTCCATGTCCATGTCTGTGTCTGTGTCTGTGTCTGTGTCTGTGTCTGTGTCTGTGTCTGTGTCTGTGTCTGTGTCTGTGTCTGTGTCTGTGTCTGTGTCTGTGTCTGTGTCTGTGTCTGAGACTTTCTGAGACTTCATTCTTTTTGCTGTATCATCCAACAAAGTGCATGTACTGTACTCCCTGTAAGGGAAGCCTCAACCATGTGTTGGAATATACAAGGAAAATCCTGACCTTGGTGAATATCCAACATAGCAGATTGCTTTGAGACCATGGGGCTGGTAGCTTAGTGGTTAAAGCACCAAACCAGAATACTGGGGGTCCTGGGTTCAATTCCCAGCCAGTTCATTATTTTCAATACCACCAAGGAAAGATGCATAGATATGGAAATATCAATTTCCAACACCATGTATAGGATATGCCTGCTGGCAGAGGAGGGGATACTACCCAGCCAATGGCCTGCAAGGGGGCTCTAACCCCTACCCACAGGTGATCGCACTAGGTACCTAGTAAGGGAGATCCCAAGAAATATATAAGAAGAGGCCAGTAGCTACAGTGGTACTATAGTACATACTTGGTAAGGGTGATCCAAAGAGAAAAGGGTGAGAATCCCCTCACCTAAGTGACTAGCTATATAGCTACTGGTGATCAAATAAAGGCAAATATAAAAGCAACTAGCCCTGGAGAAGGACAAAAAATAAGGTAGAGAACATAAGGCAAGGGATAGGAGAATCTGGATGAAAGGGAAGAAACACACTGTCTCCTGACACTGCCATTCAAACTAGATAATATAGCTGTTTTGTTAAATGTCCTAGATTATAGGGGAGTTGAGATGATGTGATACACTGAAACTGCCTTGATGCAGTTTGTCAGAAGAATTTACTGTATCTGGGTTGAATAAATTAGCATAGTTGAGAAGATGAGCTTTCCTGCTTCACAGGGTGATAGATATATCCTCAGTTTGATACACCCTCTTACCTGCTCACCCATACCTGAAGGCTAGCCCTACATTCAAGTTGATATTAGAGCACCCAAGGCTCAAAGGCCAAAAGAAATGTTGAATTGGAAAAGGTTCTCCCAATGTTTTTTTGCTTTCAGGACTGTCACTGCAAAGCTAAGCTTCTGTCACTTTTTCTGTGAATTAGGTATATCTGAAACATGATAAGAAATAAAATTGCACTCACACCCCCCTTGTTTCTTGAAAATAACCCTTGATTTTTTTTGGCAAAATAAATCAGAGAAAAAAAACTTAACATCATTTTGGAGCAAGGTATATAGTATCTACAATCTGGCTCGTAGAAAGGCAGCATTTTTCCCCATTGTGTACAGGAATTCCCACATCATAGCAAAGACCAACAGCATGGAAGTATCTATTCAGTTTGACCTGCCTCGTGTTCAATTACCAGGAGGGGTGCTAATGGCAATTATTTAATGATGTGACACACTCCAATCCTCTGAATACCACTGAAAATAACCTGTATATATATTCCAAGCCAACATCAAGAGTTTGGTGTTCAGTATGGAGAATCTCAGGCTTTTTCTCTGTGGATCTTTCACACTAGACTACCTTGCATTGGTGCATACCCAACAAAAGAAACCCTAAGAGTAAGATGGTTATGCAGCTCACCCAAAAATAAAGATATTTAGAAACCAAATTATGCATCATTTTCTCCTGATGAACACAAAGTATCAACTCAGAATTAAATCATGAGAGATGAAAACCCTTGCCCATATTTCTCTATCAATTTTGTAAGTATTATGGTACCTTTTTTGCTTAGCTATATATTCTAATTTACTTCAAACCACTGTGACATTGTTGGAAACCCTTGTTTTAGTTTCCACACACTATTACTCCATAGGCTCATTCCACTGGGAGTGAGGGTGAGAGCAAATGGATGATCCCACCATCATTGCACTGTCATCACCAAGTGCTTTTTGGGGACATCATTAATGTAATTGGTGCATTGGAAACCTTAACTGGTGAGAGCTTGGTGAAGTGTGAATAATTTCTACAGAACTCATATTCATTGCCAACAGTTGTTTTCTTGACTTAGGTTGGTTTCCCTTTTCAAGGTCTCCAATCAACTGATGCACTATAGGCCTAATTTATGTGTTGAATGATGATGGTTATTGGGAAGGTTTTGTGTATCTTTGTAAGTGAAAACCTCTCCCCAATAAGAACCATGATGAATGTTATTCCTGCATAGAATTATTACTTGGTGTTGTCTTTGAAGTTTGTCATCAACATGATAGGCACATTGTTTTCACTCATTGGTGCATCATTACTGAACACCAGTTCTATGGAGGGTGAAGGAATTCAAATTGTAGAGCTCATGAAGTCATCTATACAAACTTGTCACAGATCACAAAGCCAAGCAGAAGAAATTTTGATATCCCTCAACAAATCTACATACTTGTGCAACTTTCTCAAGCCATAGTAAGGAAACTCATAACAGCATGCCAGGGCATTAGAACAGTTGCAAATCACCAGGGTTTGATTGCAGAAAGCACCCAGATGTCACGATCACATTTTACAACATTTCACTGTTGAAGTACCGAAGTACATCTTTCCAAACATCTCCAAAGATCCCCTTCGGAAACCCGAACCACCCTCACCTCAATCCTTCACACACATTTGATCCGGTCACCCAATCCACTTCAGGAATCACTCCATTAAGTGTTTAGTGAAACAATTAATAATTAGCTTGCGATGACATCCCATATCATTAGACTCTATGATATGAATGTTTTAGGCCCTCAGGATCACCCTCCAAAGCATTTGCGCATGGTTATCCCTACCCGATGAGCTATGTGATTCGGAAACATGCTTTAAGAGCTATTGTTGGTCTGTTAATCTTTTCTCTCATTCACAATTTTCCTACCTCCCTTGTTCTTTTATTCCTATGGCCATTAATTAGTATATATGTACCTTAGCTACTTTCCAATCTTCACAGACTCTTTCCCATTCGCTCTCCCCTCTGAACTGTTCAGTATATAGGTAGAGTGTTCACATGTATATTCCCTAGTTCAATTATTGTATGTCTACTTGTTTGTTCTACTCCATCTTGCCAACTTGTCATGAACTACCTTGACCAGCAACTTTACATTTGAGTGAGTACTCTAAACTTCATTTATATTAGTTTAAACACACTTCGAAAGAATGTGAGACTATTGGCTGTAATTGACATGGACTGCAAAGTTCATTTGATCAATGACATAGAATCCTTTTGGAATATCTATCTCTTCAGAACTATGTACCTTTTTGCAGACCTTCCGAAAGCCACTCACTTTTACTGTAGGACTTCTATTTACTTTTGAATATCATTCTATTACTATTAGAAACATTTCCAAACAGTATTACTAATACTACATTCATCTATCCTGAATAATTGAATTCTGACACCAGGTATATTCATAACACTGAGATAGATAAATACTAATCAAACAGGTGGAAGAAGGTAGCTTTCAACAGCTTTCAATTTTGGTTGTAAACCAGTATTGACTTGAACTTGTCTATAAAGAATTTCCTGATGCCCATTTTCTTTAAGATATGTGGAAGAATATGAGGTGAGTTTTAAATCCACTGTCTTGTCTGGGAAAAATAGATTGGTGATGGAGCAATAAGTGAATCAAATCTAAAGACCTGTAGATAGCAGATGTGGTCACCAGCAAGGCAAGAGTATGTGTCACTCTTCTATGGACACAGTTTCATAACAAAGTAAATTGCTAGTTCTCCACCATTGTTACATACCATTGGAATGGTTGGTGAATATGTGTAACAGGTTACTGTTTAAATAGTGCCCACAGACTAATGCCAGATAACCTGGCATAGTGGCCTTTTGGCCTAGTTGGAAGAACACATCACTGTGGGAATTTGTTGCCTTTCACACTGAACATCATGGTATGATCAATGTTGTGAGTGAATGTTGACATAAAAGTTTTGTTTGATACAAAAAGGCAGATCATGAAAAAACAGCTTTGGTGAGATCAAGTGAGATCAGGGCCCATAACCTGTTGGAAATAGAGGTGCAAAAAGTGTGGTATATTTGCCATGTCATATGGAAACATGAAAAATCTACTAGTACCTAATTACCTCCAGCACTTAACTGACATCAAACTCAACACCTTATCATATTTCAACAGAAGTATGGAAGAATGTCTATTACAACATATGTATGTCTCAATGCCCCGCCAAAAGATTACATAACCACTAGGTTTCCTTTTAAACTTGACTATAACATGCTCAAAAGTTCTACCATTCTATGCTTACTCAGAAGGAGACAGGGTGGGTGCAAAAAAGAAGGTGCTTGGGGCCTTTATAATCAAGTGCAATATAAAGTAGGAAAAAACTAGTTATATAAATACTATGGAAACAATAAGAAAAAATGTGGATTTGTGACACACGTAATGTCGGACAGTCACGTGACTCGTCAGGGACAACGCTTTCTCCACACTGGCGTCCTCCTAAAGTGACTATTATTGGCGATGCCGACACATCCCCATTCAGCCAGATCTCTGGTCAATCCACACATTCCTTACCAAGATCACAGGCAAATCTCATGTCTATCTTTGCGGAAGAGCGTGTTTGAAAGTTTCTCAAATTTCAATAAAAGCTTCTGAACAGCGTGTTCCCCCTTGAGGACCATATCGCCCGCCCACTTGACAAAACCATCGACGCATTGGCTAATAAATAGTTCCCTTCCTCTTCCAAGACAAGCAGTCGAACCCACGTTGTCTCCGCTCAACTTCCATATCCAAGGTCAGGAATTATATCCCATTTCATAGTGCCAATTCTCAATGACATGTTTCATGACCAAGCTCACATTCACATACTCATGAGGAAACTACCACCTTATCGCCTGATAAATTGGCCTGCTTTTGTTATCTACGCGACCTCCGTAGGTTCTTCCAGTTGCCTTAGGCTTCGAAAGCTGTCGTTGTTACAAGCAAGGCAGCATTGACAGAGTGACACAAAACTTATTCATATCCCATATGAAGGAATGCCACTCTGGACCCGGTCAGAGCTAAGTTGAGACGTATTATTAGATCAAAAATTGAGGATTAGATCGAGAGCTTCATAGCCAATGATCTACTCGTGAGAATGATCCAAGAACAAATCATCAAGATCATTGGAGACGACAGTAAAATAGATATCTTATAGAAGGTGGGTCGGAGAGGGAATTGTTAGCTGGAACAGAAGGAATGGATGTAGGGTGTTCATCGTCGTCGAGCACACTGCGGCGATGCAGTGAGCTATGATTCTTCGTTTGAATCTACTTTCCTTAGGAGTCTGGATGTAACGATTGGCAGCTTCCATGAAATTAATCGGGTTGGGGTGCCGTGATATGAACTACATAAGGTATTGCAGCAGAAGACAAAGCAGAAAGTGGACACAATGTCTGGGCGGGGTGAATGACAACAGATAAAATTGACGATCGATTAACCGAGCGAGATCGTGGAGAAGGCAGTGAGAAGGGTAAACAGCTCTTCAATAGATAACATCAGCAAGATACCTGCAAGTGGAAACACTGGACTAGTAGCACGAGCAAGAGGTGTCTACATGTGAATTATCTTCCCTTCCCAATCAAGGTATGCGCAACACGCAACGATTATGGGGTTCCTAATAGCGGAATTGCTACAAGAACATCGACTGAGTCGACATAACTAGACACCAAGACAAGAAAGCTGAGCTGAGAATCGTGCAAGTTGACTGGGGATGTCACGGAAGCAAGTGATAGCATGCTGGCTGTACTTGTCATACCGAACCCTGAGCGTCGAGGCATTCAACCAATTTTGCACCTATAATCTCGTGACCTGCATAACAAATATTGGCACCAAGTTACTAAATCACAATTCCAACATACCATCCGCGGTAGGGTGCAAGCCGTCGCAAGTGAGCGATTTGTCTATCCAATGTTCAGTGTCAATGTGAAAAAGCTTCACACCGTCAGGTTTAGATTCATGCCACGATTTAGCAAGAGCTTCGACCATATATTGGAGGTCGGGCTCGAAAACAGAGACCCGGATTTTTGGCTCGGAGGGGTCTTTAAATAGTCCGAAAGGAGACTAGAAGTATGATCAGGCGGTCAAATATTTATTCAGCTCAAAATGGAGCCTCACAATGACGTGGATACGTTTAAGGGTGTATGGATAGCTGTCTCGAAGGCGAACTAGAAAGGCTTGATAATGCTGTAAGAACTCATCCTTGTCCGCACCCCATGCCTTGTCATTTGACCCTGCTAAAATTTCAGTATCCATGTCCATTCAACTCATCATACGCACCAAGACAGACAAAAATATCGTCAGGAGCATCCTTGGACCGCTGCTCCCATCCACCCACGTTGTTTATACCATCCCAAAACATGTCTTCCATACCTTTTTCGCTAGCTACTGTCATGAGACATGTGCCTTTACAACGTTGAAATCAATATTTTTGTCAACATATATCAATTGGCTCGAGATTGAGGTTCTGCACCGGGATAGGCAACCATCTCGAAGCGGGCATCGATCCCACGGGCGCGCAGAATGCGAATCGCAACAGATCCAAAGGCTTGATAGGTTCCATGCGGGAGGACCAAACCTCTGAATGGAGGAGAGAATCCGGACACAAGCGACGCTCCGATGAAGAGCATTGGACGAACAGAGGACCCCACCGCTGGGAGGAGAATTGGCCTTCCATCCGTCTTGACACAAATAAAGTCAGGTAAGACAATATGCCATCCTCTAGATACATACAGCAGTGATGTCCAATATCTGTAATGTTGCGCCCCAATCGCACAGCATAACCGTCACGTCGAGAAGAACTTCGCCACCATGGGTTGATGCGTCAGCACCTGATGGTGTAAGTACCACTGCTCGCTGGCCCTTGACGAGCGACGTTCGTGTGACAGACTGTGAGCCAAAACGCCAGAGGACATTGTGATAGTTTTTCCGCGATACAGTTAGACTTCCGGATTGGAGTATAACAGAGCTACTTGTAGTCTGAAAACACAGCGAGGAACCACACCAGTGGGTGACGTAGCGTTCGTCGCTGTCGAGATCCCATCTGCCCTGGAACTGAACATTGGACAGTGTAGCCATGAGGGAAGCCAAGTCGGCGGAGGTTGGAGCGGAGTCCAACAACCCAATCGTTGTCGCTGACATCATGGTCACCAATGCTCGACCGTCAAACATTAAAAAACGCCGAAAAGCTGTTGGCAGCACGTCCGAAGCTCAAAGAAGCAAACGTGTACAACGAACAAACGAAGATAAAAAGTTATCAGAGCTGGAAGCTGCTGCAAGAGAATTTGTAGGTATGCTTCTCTCCGTCCCAGTTCCGAGAGCCTGCTGAGCCTTTCCGATGTATAGGAGCTCTCTGACGACTTGACAGCATTTTCTGAGTTACCTGTCTCTGAACCCACAAAACGCGGTGAGCCGTGCTGTCACGTCATTTTGTATTGGACTGATATCTATTAGGTCTCAAAAAGGCCTTTTTCACAGAAATGACAGATATACAAGCTCGTAGTATTCCATTAGCTCTTAAAGGACGCGATATTCTGGGTGCGGCTCGAACAGGAAGCGGGAAGACTCTAGCTTTTCTTGTCCCAATGCTGGATATCCTTTACCGCCGGAAATGGGGTCCACAAGATGGTCTTGGTGCCTTGATTATCTCTCCCACGCGTGAATTAGTTTGTTCTTCTATATCATTCTGTTTGCTCTTTGTAGCTTATCAAACGCTATAGGCTATGCAAATTTTTGATGTTCTGCGCCGAATAGGCGGTTATCATACTTTTTCTGCTGGACTAGTTATAGGAGGAAAGAACCTCAAGGACGAGCGGGACAGACTGTCGAGGATGAACATCCTTGTCGCTACTCCCGGACGATTATTGCAACACATGGACCAAACGGTTGGTTTTGAGTGCCAGACTCTTCAGCTCCTGGGTAAGTGCCCATATATTACAATAAACATTCCGCTGTAGCTGTCTCTTCAGTTCTTGACGAAGCGGACCGTATCCTCGACATGGGTTTCGCGCGGTCCCTGAATGCCATCATTTCGCACCTTCCACATAACCGGCAGACACTTCTGTTTTCAGCAACGCAAACACAGTCAGTTAAAGATCTCGCACGCTTGAGTCTCCACAATCCCGCTTCTGTCAGTGTTCAAGAAGCGGGCTCCGCGGTTGCCACCCCCAAGAAGCTTGAGCAACACTATCTTGTCTGCGAGCTTGACAGAAAGCTTGACGTGCTCTATTCATTTATCAAAACACATCTCAAGATGAAAGCAATTGTATTCATGTCCAGTGGAAAGCAGGTGGATGCACCCACTTATCTTCATGTTTTTCGTTTCTGATTCTGATTGTAGGTTCGCTTTGTCTTCGAAACCTTCTGCAAGTTGCAACCTGGTGTCCCCCTTCTCCACCTCCATGGAAAACAAAAACAGGCCAAACGCCTTGCTGTTTATCAACGTTTCCTTACTTGCTCCCATTCGGTACTTTTCGCTACTGATATAGCCGCACGTGGACTCGATTTTCCTTCCATTGATTGGGTTGTCCAGCTTGATGCACCTGAAGACGCTGATACATATATCCATCGCGTCGGTCGAACAGCTCGATACGAAAGCGCGGGAAGAGGACTGCTTATCCTCCTACCGAGTGAGGAGGAAGGCATGATAAAGGCGCTGTCAACTAAAGGCGTAGAAATAGAACGAATCAAGGCGAAGCAAAGCAAGGTCTCAAGTATCGCGCATCAGTTACAAAATTTTGCATTTAAGGAACCGGAGATCAAATATCTTGGCCAGCGGGTAGGATGTCTACATCAAGTATGGTTCCCCTTTCCACTAAACACCTTCCTTCTCCAGGCATTCATATCATACGTGAAATCTATATATTTGCAAAAGGACAAGTCAATCTTCAAACTGGACGAGCTCCCAGTGGACAAGTTCGCTGAATCACTCGGGCTACCAGGGACTCCAAAGATCAAGTTCTTGAGAAAGGATACCTCTCAGAAAAAGAAAAATGCTTCGAGGGTAACAAGTGCTCTTAAGGAAGAAGCAAAAGACACTTCTTCTGGGGAAGACAGCGATGACTCTAGTGAGCAGATAAACTCGTCAAAGGTGAGTCCCTATCTAACTTCTCACAAACAAACTGTAAAATGGGACTATAGACTACAACCGTACGCACTAAATACGACCGTATGTTCGAGCGCAAAAATCAGGGTATCCTCTCGGAGCATTACACCAAACTCGTGGACCATTCAGGCGATCTTTTGGAAGAAAATGAGGAGGAGGAAGACTTCATCACTCTGAAGCGTGCTGATCATGCGCTAGAAGACAGCGGTGATGACAACCTGCTCGGTCCGGAAGAAGCTATGTCAAAACGCAAACTGAAGGCAGCTGGTTCAAAGAAAGCCATGCTCAAATATAAGGGTGTTGGCACCAAGCTGATATTTGATGACGAGGGAATTGGGCACGAACTGTATGAGATGGAAGACGATGTTGCATTCCATGAAGGCGATGCGCTGGGAGCCGGGAAGAGATTTGCGGAGAACGAAAGAAATCGTCTGAGGGAGGCTGATGTATATGATAAAGAGGAGGCTAAGGGGAAGAAGCGTGAGAAGAAGAGAAAGAGGAAAGATCGCAAGCGTGCGGTCAGTGACTTCATTCCGTGTTGTCATACTGATAACTCTAATCTATAAACTTATCATACAGGAGGAGGATGGTGGTTCTGCTGGTCCAACGGTGGCACATGCTTCAGACGAGGAGAGTAACAAATCTCTTGAGTTTGATTTACCGTCAGCGGACGAGACATCAGATGATGAACCACCTCCTAAGCGTACCAAGGCAGATCAAGATCACGAAGACCGCTTGGTGCAGGAGGAGGAATTAGCTTTAAGAATGTTACGGAGGCATTAATCTCGACCATTTTCTGACTTGTGCAGTCATTGAAAGCGGTGTCTACTTCAATGTAACCACAATAGCTGTAGGATCTGGATAGTAAACACAACTCGTCCACTAGCTAATTGTTTTGCGATACCTGGACTTTGGTAATGAGGACATGCCAGCATCCTGATTTGGAGGGATTCCGGCTACTCAATTCATTTTCGCTTTTAGTTTTCGGGCATCCAACGTGGATTGCAGAACTGATTTGTCCCAGTATTTTCCACAACAATCCATGGGATTGGAGTGTGACGCGTGACCTAACACTGGGTTGCTTTCGACGCGTCTAGAAGGACAAAACTGGCGTGTATACTTACCTCACACGCGCTATTACGCATTTACAATCTGCCCTTATCTCTCAGTGGTCGCCGAGTGCTTGTTTGTAATATGGCCAGTCGCACTCAACGTGCCAAAACACCGAAGTCGTCAAAGTCGTCCCTAGTTTCGCACACTTTCCCTCCATTCTATACTTGTTATCTGCTCAAATCTATCAAGACCCCCAAGTCCGTCTCTACTTACATTGGCAGCACACCTCATCCGCCACGTCGCATCCGTCAGCACAACGGTGAAATCACACAAGGTGCTTGGAAGACTTCATGGAACAGACCTTGGGTCATGACCATGATCGTGCACGGCTTTCCGAGCAAGCTTGCGGCTTTGCAATTTGAATGGGCTTGGCAGCACCCAGACATGTCGCGACATTTGAAACGAGGAGAGATACCCAAAACGAGGTCACTGAAAGGCAACATTGCGTACGTTTGAACCCTTTTGGTCAGGTGACGGATGGATCTTTACGATGTTCAAAGGGTGGCGCGGGCGATGCTTTCCACACATCCGTATACTCTTTGGCCATTGCACGTCAAGCTGTTCACCCCTGAAGCTGTGAGAGGCTGGACTGTGGCCTGCAAGAATCCCGCTCCCTTACCTCTTGGATTTACATGTTGTGTGGAATTAGAAGGAGTTGACGGCAAAAGTGACGATGTGGGCAGTGGACGTACGGGCCCTATCGACGTAACCGATAGTATGAATCTCATTGTTGATTGTAATCTCATCGTCAATGATTGTCAGAAACTTTCACGTCGGAACACCTCGCTAAGCATATTGCAGTGCTTTCTACTGGAGAACCACGACGGTGCACAATATGTGGCTCCGACCTGGACTTCCGCAACGCTGTATTTACTTCCATCTCTGCATATCCCCGTGCTAAATTACAACAACGTTTCCACAGGATGCCCTTTCATTAGCGCTGTGTCCTACTTCTAACTGCACCGCTTATTCACATCTGTCTTGCCTCGCTGATGCGTTCCTCACACCATCCCATGGGATTTCGGAACCATCCATGATACCTCGTGGAGGGACGTGCAAAGGCTGTCAGAAATATGTCTTATGGGGAGACATCGTACGAGGATGTTTTCGTCGTCGAACCGGTGACCGTGGTACGATGATCGAACAGTCTGCTATCGTGGAAGAAGCAGAGCAGGAATGCGACCTTGATCACGGAGCAATTTCCGAAGGTGGATTCGACGAGCCCCCCAAGTTTCCTGCTCGAAAACGCAAGTCACAGAATACAAAGAAATTAACGACAGTTTCTCCTAAGAAAAACACAAAGAAGAGACCCCAGGTAATTCCACCGGAAGAAGGTGAATTTTTCGATCTTGATGCCATTAGCGGGTCAGATACGTCTTCCTCCCCACGTCGACCACGCGCAGAGAAGAAGGCTACGGCAATGCCACGCCCCCGCGGTCGTTCTCCAAGCTCCAAATTGAAACCGCAAACTGTGCCGACACTCGGAGCAGAAAGCTCTTGTGAATTTTTTGACATTGATGAGTTTGTTTCAACAGACAGTGCTGCCCATGACTCACTGCCTCCCCGACGGCGAAAAGCGAAGTCTAACCCTGCGTCCGACGCTGGACTTGCCGACTCACTAGTATCGATGTCAATTAACGTTGACATCCCAGTCGCAGTGCCCGGGCGCTCAATAACCATACAACGACCCCTGCGACGTAGTCAGAACCAGAGCAGCAGAGGCCATACTGACTCTAGCGCGAATGAGATCCCTGATTGAAGATGCTCAGGGTTGTCAACTCAATTATTCTTCAATATTACCGCAACTGTATGCCATAGACCGAATACGAAGATAGCACCAGGGTAATCTTGGCCTCGACTGCCAACTAAATAAATATCATGGATTTATTCATTTTTCAGAACTTACAGCGACAATTCTTGAAGCACAGGGCTTAAAGTTATGTAGCTCCGTTGCCCTCCTCTTTTCTTGAACTTCTAGTGCTGAATTTGTCTCATACCGCCATTTCCCCTTGCAACCGTCACAGCTGGTACTATCACAGACAACTTCCACAGTAGATATTTCCTCACATAAAATACGGAGTCGGTCACCTGCACTTAATTATATCTCGAATGAGCTGACAGTTGGGTGGTAAGGTAGGTAGGACCTGTATGCAGGAGACAGGAAAGCTTTGTTGTCAAGATAATCCTATGAAAAATGTTAGAAAGCGATTCAAAAGGTATTCGAAACTGCAGAACCCTATACAAATTTAATATTTGGCCAGGGTTTTTCCAGAGTTTTCCAGTAATCACCAGAGAAAACTACAACAAAACATTGTAATCCTGAAAAGACTTTGAGGAAGCCTGAAATTTGTTTCCAGTTTTCCTGGTAAAGAATTCTATAATACAATCCAACCACCTTTTTTTCTTAGTTTTGCTTCAGAGTTTGATTGTACCCCAGTGTGACAATTTTGTTTCCGTGGACGCCCATTCACAAAGGAAACAATATCTAGGATAACCATACCCCAAACAATGTGGTCACAACGTAAACGAGTGGAAGGAGTCTTCAGTGTTCCCGTGGAAAACAGCATACAAGGTGACGATCCAGGAGGTTGCACGTATCATATAGAAGTCCAGTCAGCAGTCAATGTCGGATGGTGGAGTTGAGGGAGAATTTGCATGTAAGACGCTGCTTACAGGACAGTAGCTCATATCGAGCAAACAATGGCTTGGCCGATCAGTGAGCAAGACAACGGGTAATTGGCTGTGACGAGTTTTAGTGAAAACGCGCGTTGTACAGGTTTCCACCCTTCAAACGAGTAAAGTGGAAACGCGATCATCGAAACTAACGGGATGCATCCCTCGATTTGTCGGTACCGTTTTTATCACTTATCACCTGTGCGCCTGCCGTGTATATGCAAAATGTTGTTCAAGAGTCGAGTCAAGCTCAGTTGAGTTGAAGGTCAGAGTCTGGCGCCTCTACCCCTACCGATATTATTCGTACTATATTCCAGGATCCCATCCGTTAACGCTCCTGGAGAAGCCATAACAGCCAGATGGCTGCGTTATTGATCGCCGTGTAGCTCTGATCTTCCTATCGTGATGACGACGTACCAGAGTGTATATGATAATCATACTTAAAGCTACAGTCCCCGACTTGACATTTCATGCTGAAGACTCTTGGTGACATTTGTATTACCCACTCTCTAGATCACCAATCAAGTCGTCCTAATGTCATCGCTGAACATCGAGAACTTTCTATCATCGGACCTCTCGAACGACGTCCGCGGTCTCCTCATTTGTTCGGTCAGTTGTCAATCTGTGTTGTAGTCTACTACGAACTCAAACGGACGGTTTCACAGTACTGCGACGGTGCGTGTCACATTTGTGCTGCCTTCTTCGCCTTGAAGTGTTATTAAATGTATGCGAGCAGTGGCCGGTTATGCATTATTGGTATGTAACTTTCGATAATCTATTTCTCCTTTTCTCAAGTGATATCACAGTTTTACGATCATATTTTGACTATGGAGAAGGAGGTCAAGCACGTCTGGCCCACACCTTGGAGTCTGGGCAAATATCTTTATTTTGCCACAAAGTATCTGGCGCTGATAGACGGGGTTATGCTATATTATGGTACTTTCGATTGCTGCCATTTTTGTCCTCATTGATAGAAAGGTTTTTCAAACAGTTACTTTTGCACCTCCGACGGTACTTCCTAGCACTTGTGCATTTCTTTATGAAACGTCGGGCGGTAAGGTTTTTTTTCTTTTCACTGTGATCGGGACTAAACTTAGTTACTGATGTGTCTTACTCAGGGATAATAGTATTGGGGATGACAGTCGCTGAATGTATGGAGTTCCTACTAATAATTCTTCCGGTTCGATAATTTCGTTCACAGTAATTCTCATCCTCCGTACCTGGGCGATTTGGGGCCAAGAAAAAAAAATAGGCATCTTCCTGTTGGTTCTATGCGGCGTCTTGTTAGTGCCAATTACTCTCATCGTAATCCGTAGGCAGGCTGTACAGTGTACGTCAATAGCATTGTTAATCGTTCAAGAAACTAACTTTCCGTGCTATATTCACTTCAGTCAGCCCAAGTCCGAAGTCGCAATTATTTGCGTGCTGGATGTCGAAACGTCTTGGAGACGCTCTGTTCCTCGTCTATATTTTGATTATATTC
The DNA here is from genome assembly GCA_003314545.1 of Ramaria sp. MG151. Classification (NCBI taxonomy): domain Eukaryota; kingdom Fungi; phylum Basidiomycota; class Agaricomycetes; order Gomphales; family Gomphaceae; genus Ramaria; species Ramaria sp. MG151. The sequence goes on along the minus strand of QMFG01000705.1, from coordinate 70,170 downwards.
TTTGAGTCAGGTGCTGTTCGCTTTCGTTTCAATAGCTTTTCGTATTTTGACGTCAACTTTCCTAGTCTTGTTGGGGTTTACCATGTACAAGGGGGCCCGTCATTGTGCGTCATCTTCTAGCTTTGTATGGGATAAATACCATTTATCCCTTTACCCTCTGCAAAAAAAAAAAAAAGTACGGCAGCGGTGCACGAATTTTGTAACAACCCTTTACCTCGACGGTAGGACCTATTATCTGATATTTGATGCGGTATGTAACGCTAACAATGAAAATTACATTTGTAGGGGTACTTTATTATATCTACCTGCTAGGTATCGCTCCGACGCTACAACCAGCCTACAGAGCTAATAAGCTTATTTTTATAAAGTCATTTCAATTATCAATGTTGTGTTCCTTGTGAAAAATGTATGTGTCTTCTTGAGAACATGTCTACCAGGGGCTGAGTGTTCTGAATATAGGGTCGCGGTCACGGTGCCTCTTTCATCATGTTTGTCTATATTTGCCCGGTTTACTTACCCAAGCTGATTCCCTGTATACAGAATACAACGCGTCCTTCATTCAATTTTTACAACACGTATACTCCTCAATCTACGCGAAGCCGCTTCTCAAGATCGCGCAAAAAGACAGTTAGCCACCAGTGACACCGCCCTGGAGACATCTTTGGAACTCAATGGATCACACCTATCGAGCGTGATTATAGGAGTGGACACACTGGCTAACGATCCAAATGTTCACACTAGAACACATGACTCTAATGTTTGAAAATAAAATTAGTTATCGCAGGTCGAATTCTATTGCGAGCATAATACCATAGTTGATATCGAACGGTTTGAGGAGATATGATGAGGCGTGCGAGGAATGGAGACATGCTAAACAGTATCACGGTTTTTCTCGACGCGAAGCATGGAAGAATATATCATTATTGCTGAGGCGAGGTGCTGCTCAATTCCATGGACTTCGCCAACAGAGTCCTGTCTCCGAGTGGTATCATTGATAAGATACACATGTTATTTCTGTCACGTGTAATGTGCTTAGTTTATTCCTTCATGAGTCAATGACACAGTTATTCAAGCCAAAGTTCATCTACAGCAACGTACAGATGGTCGAGGGGATGTGACATTCACATTGCAACCTTTAACTTTCCTCTCCTCATCGTTCAAGATGTAATTACGCCATGATCTAGGAGCGCAAGATAGCGAAGGAAGGCCAAAGTGTGACGTGCAGGCGCCTTGTTAGGGGCATTATTGACCGCTTTGATGAGTTTGCAGCTGTGAGGACGTCCAAGCACAAGTTTAGGAGAGCCATAGGAACCTGCTATGTCCAGGGAACTTGAGCGCCACTTATGCGGCTTATCCTATATCAAACCGAAGTAGTTCGATGAGTCCGACAACATAACGTAGGGACATTCGGCGTGGAAAACATATCTATAAGACTGTACGTGAGCCAAGAGCTTTAAAACTTCTGCGTCAAAACCCACTTTCTGAAATCATTTTTCCCATTTCTGGATATTCCTTAGGATCACATCGAGTTGGTCCTTGAGTACGGCAAGTTTCAAGGTAGGCATCCCATTCCGTTTCGCGCAGACTCAGGAGGGCCTGAAACTTGGTTGTGGAGAGCATTGGAAATGTGAAAAGCAATGCTCACTTTCTCTTTGTGGATTACAAGTACATGCTGATCAGCAGCATTGCTTGGATTTGGATTGCAGAGAATCAAGCTAGATGATATCACTCATCAGCATAGTATTATAGCCAATGGGTGTTTGACCCACGCAGCCTACTTCTAGGGGGATTATATTGCGCCCTGATGGTGACAATCTTGTGTGCGGGAATGAGAACATTTCTTTCGTCATATTTGTTGGAAAAGATTTGATTAATGACGTGCACCGCAGAGACCAGATTGTTCGCTAAGCATATGTCCCTAAAAAACATACATAGAAGCCGTTATTTGATGAATATAATACGAGACATTGTAGATGGATACAAACCAGACATCCGCTTCGAGGACAACTTCTCTAATAAGTGGCTCGTCGTAAAAATAGGTCTCTACATTATCCACCGCAATTGAAAATGCCGAAAGTGCTTCCCGAACCTTTCGTAGTGAGAGATCCAATTCCACGTGTAAATTGGGTCTGCCGAGTAAGTTCTGTTTGTTGCTGTGCTCTGCAAGGTTAAAGTGTAGCCATTAGAGGGTTTGGCAATGGTGTAGACAAAAGCTCTGTGGCAGACTTCACTTTGTTTGATGCCATAACAAATAAAAGCTTATCAAGATAGGTTTGAATTTGCACCGGCTGTGTGTGACGAACAACTAGATCAAGGAGTTTTTGACCATAGTTGTCCTCATCCTCATCATCTGCTTTGGCTCCTGGGAGAAAAATGGTGTGAAATGCAGCTCTTTTGTCTTTTTCATGTATATCCTCAAAAAATGCTGAGAAATTTGAGTATACTTTCATCATCTCCAAAAAATTGTTTCAGCCTTGAAAGTGGAGTATCCTGATGTTCATTGAGAGAGAGTTTGTTGAGATCATGTAAGAGAGTGGAAGTAGGATTAATGTGTGGAAAATGGGAGGAACCTTGGGGAGGGGTTGGATTTCCAGCTGGTGGATATGCATGATGATGAGTGTGCTGGAGTTGAGCATTCTGGAGATGGCAAGAATCCTAGGGTTGACCAGATTCAAATCTGTGGTCAGATGGTTGACAAGACATTGTACAGTGTGCTAATGCCACAACTACTGTGCGATTGCATATATGAAGGTAGATTTATATATCATAGCACGGTTCTACCAAATAAGAAAGATAGGTGGAGACATCAATGGGAGTTTGACATCGCAGGTACAATGTGCACTGATTTCACGAATCAGTAACATCGATGAACCTAAATCACATCGTCACCCCTAGTATGCTGAAAATTAACAAACAGCCATATCGAGGGATCAGTCTTATCCGCCAGAATGAATCTCGTCTTGTTTTAAACTCCGCTTGCACACAACTTCTTCATCTTCACCCAAGCATTCGCTTTAGACTCCGGCGCGATACGACGAAACACAGAGCAAAGATAAGGCTAAGAGCATATGATGCATTTACCCACAGTGAACATAGAAAGCGGATTTTTCTATTTCAATCCCCCGCAAAACAGGGATGAGGTAGAGGTTTTTCATGAAAAGCTCCAGGCGTACAGGAGTGCTTCCTTTGATGCTCCTCTGAAGTCTGATTATGTCCTTTTGGTGACTAACTATATGAGGTCTTATCATGATCCACTGTCACACGGAAGCCGCGAGCTACCCCCACTCATACAGCAAGGCACAGGCCACTTCTTCACCACTCCTCGTCTGGTGTTGAAGACACCCTTACAGGTCGGCAACAAGAAGTGGTCTCAGGTTTGGACAGGTACCATGACCTCGAAGGATCTACCTGATGTTCCACCGGCGCCTGTTGTGATCAAGCTGTTCCAAGAGTGCTTTTTTCGTGCTCGTCCTGACATTCTTGACTTCTGGGGTGATTTTCAATATGCTGAATGGTTTCCTGGTGCGCGACTGGCGGCTATTGAAGCTTATGCGTATGATCGTATGAGAGCGCTACAAGGTAATAGCCATTTCAGTTTCCATATCCACGTTATGCGTTGTTGAAAGTGTTTGCATTGATGAATCGTTTGTTTTGTAGGCCGTAGCATACCCTGGTCATATGGATTTTGCAAGGTACCCCATATCCAATCACCTTTAGATAGACTCTGAACCCTCTTAGTGCTTACTCCCCAACGGAGAGACGACATTTGGACATGTTATGGAATTGGTCGATGGTCCTACAGCATCTGCCACGACTGTCGATGAACTCGGAATGGACGAGACTGGGATATTCAATTTGGTACGGTGATTTTGGCAGCCCTCACGTCTGGATTGATAAGTTCGTGACTCAGGCAGATTCTCTTGCTATGGCTGTATACAACATGCACGAGTGCGATATTGGTCACTGGGATCTTGCCGGACGTAATGTTATCATCCAGCATGACCCTTCTACCCAAGCGTGCAACATTGTTCTGCTAGATTTCGCACTCAGCAGAACCCATGCACCACCTGATATGCGGGTTCTAACTCTCACGATGGATATGGAGCTGTAAGGCTCGTATATTTAGTATGTTTTGGGCAAGACTCTTATTGGCATCAACCTTTAGGGTCTTGGTGGTGCTTGAAGAACTAGGAATAGTGACGCTTGCTCGACTCTGGGCGGAATCACGCTTGAAATTGAACGTACCATACCATGAAGTGTTGGATGCGTTGTATCAGAGGGGAGCGATGAACTCGCATAAGTACGAAGAGAGAACGTTCCCAGAACCCCCTCATTCACCTATATCACTTGCGGAAGAAAGTGCCTATTACTGGTTCAACAATTAGTATGTAGCATAACCTCAATTGGACATAAACTTTGCATTGTTTGTTCTATCATGTTCTGACCATAACCTTTCTAGGTAACATTCAAGCATGGGGCTTGGCCATTTTAACAGGCTAAAGATGTATTGAATTGTCGCATAGTTAAACTAACACTTATTGTTTGACGTTGATATCAAACATAAACTTTGGTAAGAACACAATCTAAGCATAGAACTAGATTCAAATCTTTACCTCGCGGCAGCAGACTTGAAGTATAAATCACATAGGAAGCTCCGCCCTGCGGTTGCAGGCACTCTCATCTTTCCCCACGCGTCACCCGCGGTTGCACTTGAACTTTCGCGTTGGCCTCTGGCGCGACACGTCCAAAACACAAAGCGGTCGGAACAAATTTTCAGTTGGTGGTTTTACCTCTCGTAAACGACAAAGGCGGACCTTTCTACTTCAATCCCCCGCAAGGCATGGAGGAAGTAAAGGTATCTCGTGAAAAGCTCCAGGTGTACGGAACTCCTTGATATTCTTTTGCATTCTAATCATGCTCTCGTGGTGACCAACTTATGAGATACTATCTTGATCGACCGTCGCCTGGAACTCACGGACTACCTGACTCATACAGCGAGGCATAAGTCCCTTCTTATCCATGCCTCAGATGGTGTTGAAAGCACCCCTGCAAGTCTATGACAAGAAAGTGGTCTCCATTCTGGACAGGTGCCATGACCTTGGATGATGTTCCTGACGTTCCACCTGCATCCGTCGTAATTAAGCTATTCCAAGAGAGCTTTTTCCACGCTTGTCCCGACATGATTGACTTCTGCGGGTGATATCCAGTACGCTGAATGGGTTCCTGAAGCACGATTGGCGGCTAAGCAAACTTATGTATATGATCGTATGAGAGCTAGTTTCAATAGCCTTTCGCGTTTAGATAGCAAGCGTCGAGTATGTGCAAAGTTGCCCGTCATTGTGCGTCATCTTCTAGCTTTGTATAGAGTAATTATCACTTACCAGCTGCATGCAAAACAAACAAGTGCGTCAGCGCTGCACAATTTTGTAATCACCCTGTACGTTGGTTGTAGGACCTGTTGGTTGATGTCTACTGCATCTAACGCTCATGATGAAAATTACATTTGTAGACAATACCTACCTGTTAGGTATGCTCCGTCGCTGCCTATGGAATTAGGATTGACTTCAAAAAGGCATTTTGGTTGTGTTGCTTGCTGTCTTCTTGAAACATATCTACCAGGTGCTGATTGTATTAGATATAGAATCGCCATCGCAGTGCCTGCTCTCACCCATTCGCGCTCACTTGCGCGCATTTTTCCCCATCGCGCCCATTCATACCCACTCGTGTCCACCTATTGAAAGTCCTCCCACACCCTCGTCGCTTGGAGTTAACAGGGCTTGAAGGGGTGTATATCATCTTTCAAGGGGTGTCATTGTTATTCTCACTATTGTAAATGTCTTGCATACATGCACACTGACGTGTGCACGCACTTGTACTCATTCGTGCCCATTTGCGCTCACTCTACCTTCGCTATGCATTTCCGCGCTCACTGTGCTCAACACCGTACAGCTCGATGCCCCTGCCCCAGCTGCACAGGCACCACTCCTCTCACGCACTCGCAATCTATCACGATGCCCAACTCACCAAGTCTATTGTAAGCTGTGCAGCAATTTACATGTACATTAGTATGATGGACAGGTAAATTAAAGGAAAACACTTCACCTTCGTTGGTAAGGTAGAGGTCACCAGGGACCAGGACCCTGTTACATAAGTGTGAAGCACATTTTCTTCAAATTGCGACTGGTCATTACTAGAGAGATAAAATACAAATTTAGCTGCTAGAATATCTTTTGTATATTACTTGCTAAGACTGGTGCAGAGACTTTAGAGAAAATCACAAAGCTGAACAATTAGTAGCAATTTTGTTATTATTTGTTATCTACCCTGTGAACCCCAGATTATGTAATCTGTATGATGGATCAGCAGAGCTGCCTTAGTACTGAATAAAAATAGAAAATAACCACAAAAACATAGCTGATTTCAATTCAAGGTTTTCAACCTTAGAGTATCTTTTGTTTACATTTCTAGAATCAATCAGTGAAGCATCCCTGAGCCCACATGAGCACAAACAAACACATACACATGTTTGGACACGAATGCGCTCACATAGCCAGTGATCAGCACTCACGTGACTCCAAAACACTTCCAAAAGTTAATATAACAATTGATTAACCATTTTCATCCACCCCTATCATCACTGATCTGCCACCGAATGCTTCCATTTCATTTGGAACAAGCACCTGAAGCTTCAAAATGAAGTTTCAGAAATTTTCAGTTTATTTTCTTGTTCTTTCTACTGAAGATAAATTGTAGTACACATGGTTTGTAGTTCTGATAGCACACAAATCAGTTTCAAGTACTTTAGATAGTGATTAGTTCCAGTTTTGTGCATTTCATCCCTCATGTAGATCCCAACTGTCAGAATCCAATTATTAAAGAGAAGTGTTATGGATGAATGCATTGTTAGCAATAATGTTGGAAAATGTTTTCACATAAAGAGAATGGTATTTGAAAGTGAAGGGTAATCCTACAGTAAAAGTGAAGGGCTTTTGGAATGTTTGCGAAGAAGTGCATAATTCCGAAGAGATAGATATTCCGAAAGGATTCTATCTCGTGGATCGGATGAACCGTGTAGTTCATGCCGATCACACCCAATAAGATTACATTCTTTCGAAGTGTAATCAAATCCAAATTAATAAGTTTTATAGGACTTACTTCGAAATGAAGTTGTTCTTTTTGATTGTTCACGACGAATTGTTAAGCCAAGTAGATCAATCAAGTAGACATGCAATAATTGAACTAAAGAATATACATGCGAATGTGCTACTTATATACTGGGACGTTCGGAGGCAAGAGCGAATGGGGAGTAGTCCGTTAAGGATCGGAAAAGTAGCTAAGGTACATGTATGCTAATTAATGACCATAGAAAATAGAGAACAAGGGTGGGGTGAAAATTGTGAATGAGAAAAGGGTTTAACGAACTAGGAATAAATTTTGAAACCTGTTTCCGAATCGTATGTCGTTTCGGGTAGACAAACTCTTGTTTCACTTCCTTAAACGATGGCCCTGAGTGTCGGGGATGAACGCGTCCATATATTGAATCGTATGTGTTGTCACCATAAGCTTTTAGAAGCATAGAATCGACCCTGCTATTGAGTTCCTAGAAATAGATGGGGATAGTGATGGGGATAGTGTAGATGCTTCTTTTCTGAGGAAAGGCTAATAATAGAACCTGATCTCTTGGTTGGGTCCTTGTGATGTTGCTAGGACGATTCAAGGTGTTAAGGGTGATGAAGTGTTGAATGGTTCATGTGTGACGAGTTTTCTGATGATTCGGGTTCCGAAGAGTCGATTTGGAAACGTGATGTTCGGGTGGTTCGGAAGGTGGAATAGACCATAAATCATGATCGTGACACCAACCCCAAAACCACTCCATCACCCTGATATTTTTCATTCATCCACAAAAGACTCACCCTAGCTAGCATTTTCCTTAAATACACTTGTATTTCTCACTAGAATAAAAAGGCAGTAAAACTCCACAAAGTCTCCCATATTCTCAATCTCTTGCTTTATATCTCTGGAACTGCTCTACTGTCAGCAAATTGTCACCAGCTGTTTGCTCTCATTTCAAGAAATCTATAGAACTCAAAAGCTATCTCAATTTTGTTAAGTTTGTGCTTTATCTCTATCTACAAAGGTCGCATTACTGTACATGAACTTTAAGTGCTGACAATTTGCATCCGTATCAGCGCATCCCCTGCATCTCAATACACTTATGCTTAGATTACCAGACAAGTGCTTGTAACTTGCATCCAAGAAACTTCAATAAAAGCTCAAACAAAATTCAAATAAAATATAAAATAAATATAACAAAAAATCTATTTTCTTTTCTTATTAAATTTAACATTGAGATACTAAAAAAAAAAAATTAAAACTATTTCTAGGCAAATTCTAGCATTTTTCATTTTTCATTATTTGTGAAGACAATTTTGCAGGTCATGTGACCTCAGCTAGTGACCTGTAAATGGGCTTTGGTGTGCTTTTCCAGGCCTTGCCTCAGTCCTAGCAGGTGCAGTATGCATAGGAAGTCCAAATTGTTATTATTTATCATTCATCCTGTGAACATCAGATTATATAATCTGTCTGATGGATTAGCAGAGCTGCCTGAATAAAATAGAAAAACAACCACAAAAACATCACTGATTTCAATTCACGGCTTTTAGCCTTAGAAAACCTTTTGTTTATATTTTTAGAATGAACTGGCGAAGCATCCCTGAGCCCATGCAAGCACGAGCAAGCGCATACATGTGTCAGAATCCAAATAATAGCAACAAATGTTGTGGATGAATGTTGGGTTAGTAAATGTGTTCGGAAACATTCCTAATGGTGATAGAATGGTTTTGGAAAGAGAATGGAAATCCTACAGTAAAAGCGAATGACTTTCGGAACGTCTGCGAATGAAGTGCATAGTTCCGAAGAGACAGAGGTTCCGAAAGGATTCTATCTCGTGAATCGAATGAACTTTGCAGTTCATGTCGATCACAGCCAATGATCTTACATTCCTTGAAGTGGATTTAACTGATAAAAGTTGGATTGAAAGGCTTACTCAAAAATATACAGTTGTTGGTGAAGTTGAGTTTGGAGCGAGTTTTGACAATTAGGAGTGGAAAATCAACGTGACATACAATAATTGAACTAGGGAATGTACATGCGAATGTGCTAGCTTATATACTGAACCATTCGGAAGACAGAGCGAATGGGAATGAGTCCGTGATGGTTAGGAAGTAGCCAAGGTACATGTATACTAATTAAAGGCCATAGGAAACAAAGAACAAGGGTGGTAGGAAAATTGTGAATGAAGAAAAAGATTAACGGACCCATAATAACTCTTGAAACATGTTTCCGAATCGCATGGCTCTTCGGGTAGAACTAACCGTCCCTAAATCCTTCGGATGGTCATCCTGAGGGTCTAGAACATTCATACCATAGAACATAATGATATGGAATGTCATCGCAAGCTTCCACACAATAGAAACAACTCAATCAATGAGTTCATTGGAAAAGATGGGGATAGTGATGGGGATAGTCAGGGTGCTTCTTTTCCAGAAAAGATTATGATCGGACCTGATTATTGATTGTTTCACTAAACACTTCATGGAGTGATTCCTGAACTGGATTGGGTGACCGGATCAAATGTATGTGAACATTGATGCAAGGGTGATTCGGAATTCGGAAGATCCATTCGGAAGGATTGGTTCGGAAGGACAATGATGTAGATGAGGTTGCCATATTGTGATCGTGACAACATGCATTCGGACACAAATGGGCTCAAATAGCCAATGATCGACATCCACGCGACTCTGAAACACTTCCAAAACTTAATCTAACTATTGATTAACTGTTTCCACTTGCCCCTATTGTCACTGATCCACAACTGAAGCCGAACACTTCCATTTCATTAGGAACAAGTCCCCGGAGCTTTGAAATGGAGTTTCAGAAGTTTTTACATTGTTTTTCTTGTTCCTTCTACTGAATATAAATTGTAGTACACATGATTTGTAGCTCTCATAGCACACAGATCGGTTTCAAGTGCTTTAGATAGCAATTAGTTCCAATTTGTGCATTTTACCCCTCATGTAGATTCCAACCCCAGAACTGCTCCACCACCCTAATATTTTTCACTCATCCACAAGAGACTCACACTAGCTAGCATTTCCCTTAAATACAATTGTATTTCTTGGTACAATCTAAGGGAGTAAAATCTCCACAAGGTCTCCTATATTCTGCATCTCTTGCTTGATATCTCTACAAGCATTCTGCTGTTAGCAAATTGTCACTGGCTGTTTGCTTTCACTTCAAGGAATCTATACAACTCAAAAGTTATCTCATTTTTGTTAAGTTTGTGCTTTATCTCTATCTACAAAGTTCATGTTACAGTACATGAACTTTAAGTGCTGACAATTTGCATCCACATCAGCGCATCCTCCACATTTCAATACATCTTTGCTTAGATTAGTGCATAAGCACTTAAAACTCATATTGAAGCGGTTCAACCAAAACACAAACAAAATACAAACAAAATACAAAATAAACATGACAAAAATTTCTATTTCTTTTCTTATTAGATTAAAAGTCTCATCACTCACTGGCAATGATGCAGGCAATGAGTACCACACATGTGAACCATGATATTTACAAGTTCAGGGATATCAAACCAAAACTCAGTCACCACAACTGGACATCTTGGAAACGTGAACTACTAGCTACAGCACATGACAGAGGCCTAGACGAAGTTATAACAGGCAAAGAACTGCTCCCCGACACAGAAAATCAAACAACACACTTGGTCAACAATGTTATATGCATCAAAAACACCCCACTCTCAACTCTTATTGCCAATTGGAAGGATAAGAACAATGCTGCATATAACCAGCTTTTACTCTGCATAATTCCAGAACTTCAGATGCTAATTGGTATTACTTCTAGATCAAGTGAAGCCTGGGCTCTCCTCACAAACAAGTTTGAATCAAGAGACCCCAGCAAAGTCAATATTATTAGGATGAAATACAACAACTACCACATGATTGAAGGTCAACCTGTCAGCACATACCACTCTACTATGAGAGAATTCAGAGAACAGCTCACCACAATGGATGAAGACATCGCCAACTCCATGCATGTTGCCACACTCCTTCAGAACATTCCAGACTCTTGGGCACAAGCTGCACAAATGATCTGAATGTATTCAACAAGCCTGAATGAAGTAGAAAAAAAACTAGAAGCACATGAAGCCCATATATGTGCCATCGAACTCCAGCATCAGCCAACCGCTGCATTCGCAGCTTGTAATCACGGTCCCCCTTTTCAACAGTACAGGAATCAATACAATCAATGTCCTAGGTTCAACAATTTCAGTCCCCCAAGCCCCAATTATTATCAACAGTTCAACAATCCTCAACCACCAGCCCCATCACACAGCACCAGCTATTTGGCTCAGACAAACATTCCCCAGAGGATGAACCAGCAATTTACTCCTTGTCCCAACAACTCTTATGTATTCAATGCATCTACTCAATTGAATCCAAGGCCACCAATCAATTGCAACAATTGTGGCAAGCTTGGACACCCCGCATCCAAGTGCTATGCGCCCAGCAGCAGACTTTCAAATCACCAAGCACAGGGAACTCAAGGCCAATGGAGGCCAATGAACATGACTTATAGACCTCAGAATCAACAGCCAAGTCATTTTACATCACAGCAACAGAATTACCAGCAAAATCAAAGTCAAAATGCACCCAATTTTGAGACAGCTGCCAAAGGAGCTGAAAGAAATGATAATGACATCATTCTGATGGCTAAAATCAATGAAGTACCCTCTCAAATTGAAGATAGAATATTGATTTCTTCAATTCCATCAGCCACCAATCAATACCACCACTGGCTAGTTGATTCAGCAGCCTCAAGTCACCTCAGTAAAAATTTGGATCTATTTCATGATATCAGGGACACACCTCCCATCACCATTGAAACTTCAAGTGGAGAATCTTTCAAAGCAAATCAGAGAGGCACCATCAAAACCAAAATTATCTCAGATCCAAGGCTACAGATCCCAGATGTCCCAATTACCCTCATTGATGTCATTTATGTGCCAAAATTGCAGGCTAACCTACTCTCTGTGGGAAAAATGACTACAAGCAATGTGGACGTACAATTCTTCAAGTATCACTCGAGTCTGATACACAGGGGCCAAATTATCACCCAAGGATGCAAGGAGAACAACCAGCCACTTGTCTCAGACCTACTGGATGCACCGAAGAAATCTTGGTATTATACCAAAATCGATCTTCAGCACACGTACCATCTGGTCTGAATCCCCGAAGGAGACAAATGGAAGACCGCATTCAAGACCCAATATGGGTCTTTCGAGGGGCTAGTAATGCCCTTTGGGCTAACTAACTCACCTGCAGCTTTCCAATGTTTCACGAATGACATTCTGGGAGATTTGTTGGATAAATGTGTGGTAGTTTACCTTGATGCTCATTTACTCTGACATACTCGCCTAGCACAAAAAGCATGTATGCAAAGTGCTCTAACAGCTCTGAAAAAATAGTCTCTATGCGAAAGCTAAGAAATGTGAATGGCACAAACACACCATAGAATTCCTCAGATACATCCTCTCGTCTGAAGGCCTTACAATGGCCGAAGACAAAATTCAAGTCATCTGAGACTGGCCCGAGCCTCGGAAGGTTAAAGACATTCAGTCCTTCCTCAGCTTTGCCAATTTCTACCAGCATTTCATTCTTAACTATTCAGAGATTACAGTACCACTCACCTGACTCACCCGAAAAGGTACAACTTGGCACTTCTTGGACAAATGCAGAACAGCGTTCGAAACCCTGAAGAAAGCTTTCACCTTGGCCCCGATCCTCACGCATTGGGATCCCGACCAACAACTGGTGGTGGAAACCAATGCCTTGGACTATGCCCTCACCACCGTCCTGTCAACCTACACCCCAGATGGCAAGATCCACCTGACCATGTTCCATTCTCAGACATTCTCGGGTACCGAACTCAACTACGACGTCTACGACAAAGAGCTGTTAGCAATCTTTGAGGCTTTCAAACGTTGGTGACACTATCTAGAAGGCCCCACAGCCCCAATAGATGTTGTTACTGACCAATTCTGCAAATCCTGCACCACGTGTCTACGCTCCAAACCCCAATGCCACAAGCCCTATGGCTTCCTCAAGCAGCTCCCAATCCCCAAGCAACCCTGGGACTCGATCCACGGACTTCATTGAACAGCTGCCTCAGTTTGCCGGCTACACTGCAATACTGGTGGTAGTTGACCGATTAACAAAACAAGTGATATTCATTCCAACATACGACAACAGTCACCTTGGCCAACCTCATGAAGCTCTTTGTCCTACATGTCTTCTCAAAACACGGTGTACCCTCACATGTGACTTCAGATAGAGGCTCGGAGTTCGTCTCCCACTTTGTTAAATCATTGGGTAAAGCCTTAGACATGACGCTTCACTTCACCTCAGGCTATCACCCTGAGGGCAATGGTCAGACTGAATGTACTAACCAAACGTTGGAACAATACCTCTGAGTGTATAGTAACTACCAACAGAACAATTGGGCACATCTACTTCCGCTTGCCGAATTCGCTTACAACAATGCCCCGAGCACCATGACAGGGGTATCACCATTCTTTGTGAACAAGGGATACCACCCGAACATCTCGGTCCACCCTGACTGAGATCTTGCCTCCTCTCGGGCCGGAGACTTTGCAATCAACTTAGACCAACTATACCAGGTACTGAAAGAGCAAATCAAACTGGCTCAATCTCACTACCAGGTCTCGGCCGACGCCTGAAGACACCCAGCCCCCGAGCTCCCGATCAATTCCCACATCTTTGTGAAAGCACAATTCTTCTGCACCACCCAACCCTCGAAGAAGCTAGCCAAAAAATACCTCAGCCCCTTCGAAGTCCTTGGCCTCCCCTGTTCACACTCGTACACCCTACAGCTCCCAGACAGCATGCGTGCAGTCCACCCTGTCTTCCACGTCTTGATGCTCGAACCCTCGGTCCCGAACACCTTTCCTAACTGAACTGAGCCTCCACCACCGCCTATCAAAATTGACAGTGAACCCAAGTATGAGGTATCCGAAATCCTTGACTCAAAGCTAAACAAATGTCGAAAGCCTTGCAACCTCCTATACCTGGTCCGATGGGCTGGGTATGAAGGCACCAATGAAGAAACATTGTGGATCCTTGCGACCAAGCTTGGGCATACGTCCAAAATTGTGACTGAGTTCCACTCTGCCTACCCTGCCAAACCTGGACCTTGGAACCCATAACCTGAACCCTCATTTTTTCTTTCATCACATGGTCTCTCTCTTAGGTAAATTCACTAAAACGAAAAAATAATAATAATAAGAAATAACACTATGTACACCTCCACCCAACACTTGAACCCCTGAACCCGAATCCAAACTGAATTCACACTGAAAATAAATAAATTTTGTTTTCCATTTTCTCTTTACCACACTTATCTACCTACTTCATGGTCTCCTCTTCTACCTCCCTCTCCTTCCCTTTTCCCTTATCCACCCAAACCTCAGTCTCTACATGCCCCTCCAAACCTTCCAAACCCTCCCAAACCCCTGACCCCTGATCCCCCAAACCCCCGCTCTTGTCCGAACCCGCCCAAGGCTCAGGTACAAAATCACCCAGCCAAACAACTGCGATCCTTTGCAGCCCCCTCTCTATGAGCTTCAAGCTCAAGGACGATTCTTCAGCCATGACCACCCTTCGGTGGTCCAACTGAACTTTTCCTCACACGACCTCAGTCAGGTCACGCAGGGTGCTCACCCTCTGCCTCTCTAGGCAATTGCCCTTCTTGAGTTATCAACAATGTGCTTGAAGAAGCCCTCGAGCATCAAGGGCTCCAAAGGGATTGCAGCCTGAACTGGGCCCACCTGCAGGGCTGCACCTCTGCCCTTCTTTATGGGGCGCTCGGCCCCCTCCTCACTCTTGGGCCCTGAGTCCTCAGTCCAGGACCTTTTCAGCTCCTTCCCTCCCCTCCCTCGAGTATCCTTGGGCCATAGGCAGGCTACTTTTCACTCACGGCACCTCAGACACGAGGCCCCCAAGGCCCCGAGAATGCATCCCTCACTGTGGAAGCGGCACTTGTTACAAATTCTCTGAAACAGGGGTTAACACAAACAAAACACACATTTCTACAATTCCACTCACCTTGCCACTCCCCGCCACCTCTGAACTCTCAGCTGTTTTCTCGGCCTTCCACTGTGTCCCGGCCCCGACTGGTTTTTCAAACCCTTTGGGTGCCAAAGTCCCCATCTTGGCTTGCATTTTTGCCCGAGCCTTGCCCCCTGCTCCTACAGCAGCCACTCGCTTTGCAGCCGCCTCCCTCACCTCGGCATCCGCCTTTGCTTTCACCTCGGTCCCAGCCTTGGCCTTTGCTTCAGTGTCCACCTTGGCCTCAGCCTTGGCCACCACTTCGGCCCTCTCGCAGGCCTCCCGCTCTGCCCTCACCTTCTCTTGAGCAAGCCTCTCTGCCCGCTCCTTCTCTTCCTTTTCAGCCGCCTCCAGCTCCTGCATTTTGCACAGGAGGCATGTGCACTTCTCGGTGGTTGTTTCAGGGGCAGGTGTGGGAGACATTTGATTTTTGCTAGGGTCTACCCACACTCGAACGTGCCTCTTGTATCTGGCACCCAACCCAAAAATGTCACATGACCTTGGTCCCATATTATGTGACACAACCACTGCCAAAAGGCTTCATGGGTTCAGCCTTAAGAGGGGGGTACTGTCAGACCCACTCCCAGACTGATTCCCAAACCTTCAGACCTTCGGGCCCAAATTCCCGACCACCATGTTTCACCTATTCATACCTCACATTTGATCTTCCCCTTCATAGCTTACGACCCTGACTTTGGTCACTTGGTCCCCAATCCCCAAACCCCCTTGTATATAAGCTACTCCTTCAGGTACATGAAAGCCAGTTCTGATATCAACTAAGATACCCAATATACTTCTACCTCTTAATTCTTACACTCCTTTGTTCTCTTTGCTAAAAGGTCATGCCCGAACTTCAGGTGACCTCAGGCCTCGTCTGAAATATGGGACAGGACTCTGAGCTGGCGCAGCACATAAGCTGAAGCCAAGTTCCATTTAACTTGTTTGCCGAGCCTCGGCTCCCCTCGGCCCCCCAACCCTGAACCTCGGTTGACTCTATCTTGAGTCCCAACCCTATCTTTGCATCCGTTCTGATTCAGTTCTTAACATCAACCCTGGAATTGAGTTCCTTGAAATAGATGGGGATACTGATGGGGATAGTCCAAATGCTTCTTTTTGAGCAAAGATGTATAATTGGACCTGATTGTTGATTGAGTCCCATCAATAGCAACAGGGTGATTCATTTTGGGCTATGGAATGAGATGTTGAGTAAGAGCACATGTGATGAAAGCTTTTGGTGATTTGGATTCCAGATGAGGTGTTTGGAAAATGACTTGTTCAGAGTCAGTGCTGACTAAAGCAAAGGATTAATAAGAAAATAAGTGGAAATTTTATTTATTTTATTTTGTATTTTATTTGCTGTTTATTTGATTTTGTTCAACTTGTTCAGCACAAGCTTTAAGCGCTTGCTTGATAATCTAACCGAAAAATGTATCGTGATGTGGGGGATGTGCTGATGTGGGAGCAAAGTGTCAGCGCCTAAAGTTCGCGTACACTGACATGAGCTTATAACAGAGATAAGAGTGCAAACTTAACAGAATTGAGATAGTGGTTGAGTCCAATAGTTCACTTGAATTGAAAGCAAACGGCTGGTGATGATTTGCTAGCAAAGAAGTGGTTGCAGAGATATAGAGCGATAGATTCAGATAACAGGAGACTTGTGGAGTTTTTACTGCCTTAGATTGTGATGAGAATTACAAGCATATTTAAGTGAAAAAGCTACCTAGTGATAGTCCTTTGTGATTCCAAGAAAAATAATGGGGTGATGGAGCGATTCTGGGGTTGCAAACTACATGAGGGGTGGAATGCACAAAAATGTACTAAAACTTGTCTAAAGCATCTGAAACCAATCAGTATGCTATAGGAATTACAGATCATGCATTCAACAAATATATTCAGCTGAAAGAACAAAGAACAAGATGAAGAAAAATCCTGAAACTCCATTTCAAAGCTCTGGGCGCTTGTTTAAATGAAAAGGAAGTGTTTGGCTTTGTTCAGGGATCAGTGATGATAGGGGTGATTTGAAATGGTAAATATATTGTCGTATGTGCGTTTGGAAGTGTTTCAGAGCCATGTGGAGCTCGATCAGTGGCTATTTGAGCCTGTTCATGTCTGAAGCGCATATATGCGCATGTTCGTGTTCACGTGGCCTCAGGGATGTATTGCTGATTGAGTCTACAAATATAAACAAAATGTATTCTAAGGCATGAAGCTTTGAATTGAAGTCAATGATGTTTTTCTGTTGTTTTCTGTTTTTATTCTAGGCGGTGCCTCTGATGCATCAGTAGATTATGTAATCCATGTTCGCACAGTAGGTAGATAAATAATAACAAGGACAATATGGCTCAGTACTAACCAACACCAAACCCCAGCTCCAGAATACAAGGTAGATGACCAAGTATTTCTGGATACTTCAGACATTCAGACAACCTGACCATCCCCGAAGCTCACGCACTGTTACCTTGGGCCATATGTCATCCAACAGAAAGTTGGATGCAATGCATATCACCTTCAACTACCAAGGTCAATCGCTTGGTTACACCCAGTGTTTAACATAGTCCAGCTTCTCCTAGCACCCAAAGACCCTATTCCTGGCTGAAAGTCCAAGTCACCACCCCCACCCAAGATTGTGGATGGAGCTAAGCACTATGTAGTGGAACAGATCCTTGACAGCCAGTTCCACAGAGGTCAAGTACAATTTCTAATCAAATGGGAGGGGTACGGGTATGAAGAGAATACTTGGGTTTCAGAAGCAGATGTCTCAGCCCCTGATAAGATTTGAGAGTTCTACCAAAAACACTCCAGAGCACCTCAGAGGGTTCATTCAACAGCCTTCAACTCCATCATGGCTTGTGCTTCAAGGATGCAGCACTCTTGGAGGGGCTGATGTCAGGGGACAACCAATCCTCACTGAATTCTAAACCTCCAAGACCTTCACATGCTCAAGACACAAGTCCAAAGCATGAGAGCCTGAGTCCAAAACCTCTGGTTACAAGTCCAAAACCTCGGACCACCTTGGGGGTAGGATCCAAAACCTCAGCCCACCTTGGGGTGTGACCCAAACACCTGGCCCAACATCTGGCCTTGGTCAGGGAAAAAGCACCTTATGGGGATAGAAGTCAGGCAGGGTTGACAGCATGTAGGAGTGCCCCTGGTTGGGTGTTAGGTAGTCATATATAGTTTTTCACTGGTAGTAGGGACTCTTAGACTTTTCTCTTTGGATTTCCCCTCTACTAGGTGAGAGTTCCCCCTTATTGTATTTCCTTGCATATATATATCTTTGGATTTCCCCTCTACTAGGCACCTGTGCACCCCAGAAGGGTTGCCCTTCCACACATGGTAAAATCATGGTTATTCATTATTTATTTCTAAACTGAATAACAGCCATAGGAAAACAAGTTTTATCATTTCCTGCAGCCTACAGTGCCAATGTAATTAGGGTTAGGGTTTAGCTTAAAATGGCTCTCTTGCTTTAACCAAGATCCAATAACAAAGAGTAACAAGATGCCTTGGTAAAATGATATACAACCTATATGATCCACTGATGATCAAGAGAAAAGACTGACAGGTGAAGAGAAAAATTGGAATTGTTCTGAAAAATTGGATTACTAAGCAACAGGATACACAAGTATCCAGAGTTGGGAGATTGACTTTTTGCAAAGCACCCACAAATTGAAAACACTATTTATTTATACTAACCATTCCTAGACCCAGCATCCACATTCAGGTCACAAGACCTGAGGATACACTTGATTTCCCAGAAGGTTATTAAATTTATATACTAGGATACTGTCATTAGAGTTGGACATTGAAAAGTAAACAAGTTGTAAGGATGCTATGGGAATGGCTTATATAAAGTGTATCTGTGAGAACAGGATATGGGCCATGAGAACAAACAGTGGATTATGTGTGGGGGCCTAACATAAAGAACCTCTTCTCCTAAATGGGGAAACAGTAACCATTGCTAGTAACATCTCTGATTGTTTAAACTAACCACACATTCATATACAACTCTTATCACTCATAATTTAATTCTAACATGTATGTCTTTCTGAATCTCTTCTGAGTTGTGTTTTATTCACTAAATATTTAGGAGAAGCCTTTCTGTCCTAGTTGATGTGGATGTCCTTATTATGAAGAATCAGGAAAAGCTGTAGAAGGAGAGAGAGAACCTGATGATACAAAATCATCCTCACTCATATGCTTCCCACTGAGGACTGAGAGAAACAATATTATCTCACAGTTGAGTCACTTTCTTTAGGTTTACACCCAGGCATGTAAAGGAGTTAACAACTATTTGTCTTGTTTCATGGGTGTGTCAACTCACTAGGATTGGTCATAGACATAGAATGGGATATCATGTATGTATATAATCAGAATGGAGACCACTTTGTCCCAATCAGTAGGGGGCCTTGGGAAGCTGATACACTGCTGACAAGGATTCATGTTGGAAGATATAGAGAAGAAGAGAGTGGAGACTCAGAAAGTCTCAGACACAGACACAGAAGGCAGATGTATAGCAAGAACAAGCCACATAGATACAAGTGATGCCTACATGACTAAAGCATCCCAACAATATACTATGTAAACATAAACCAACGGCTTGAGAGGGCTTGCAATAGGCAGTAATGTGTGAGTGCATATGAAGAGGCACAAATTGTTGGAAATTGATATTTCCATATCTATGGGTCTTTCCTTGGTGGTGTTGAAAATAATGAACTGCTGGGAATTGAACCCAGGACCTCCAGTATTCCAGTTTGGTGCTTTAACCACTAAGCTACCAGTCCCATGGTCTCAAAGCAATCTGCTATGTTAGATATTCACCAAGGTCAGGATTTTCCTTGTATATTCCAACACAAGTGAGTCTGAACGGGTGTAAATGGGTGAGGGCAGGCAAATTAAGATATGGACGAACACGACAAAAGAGGCACTGCAACCACGGTTCTATATTTAGAACAATCAGCACTTGGTAGACATGTTTTCAAGACAGCATTTTTCACAAGCAACACAACATTAATAACTGAAATCACTTTTCAAAGTCAATCCTAATTCTGTAGGCAGTGACAGAGCATACCTAACTGGTAGGTATAATAAAGTACCTCTACAAATGTAATTTTCATCGTGAGTTTTTAGATGTAGTACCAGATATCAACCAATAGGTCCTATAACCGACGCACAGGTGATTACACAACTGTGCAGCGCTGTCGTACTTGTTTGTTTTGCATGCAGCTGGTAAGTGATTATTATTCTATACAAAGCTAGAAGATGACGCACAATGCCTCTGCGCATACTCAACGCTTGCTATCAAATGCGAAAAGCTGTTAAAACGAGCTTTCATGCGATCATATGGATAATTTATCTTAGCTACCAATCGTGCGCCAGAAAACCATTCAGTGTACTGGAAATCACCCGCAGAAGTCAATCATATCAGGACGAGCGTGGAAAAAGCTCTGTTGGAATAGCTAGGTCACGACAGAAGTAGGTGCGACGTCAGGAAAGTCCTTTCCAAGGTCATGATAATCAGACCGGAGACCACTTTCCTGTCAGAGTCCTGCAAGGGTGTCATCAACTCACTAGCTGAAGAATGGCAAAAAAGGGACTTATTCCCCGTTGTATGAGTCAAGGTAGTTCACGAGTTCTAGGGGACGGTGGATCCAGACAAGATAGGATCTACATAGTTGGTCACCACAAGAGCATAACTAGAATCCAAAACACCACCTGAGATTGATTAAGGAGCTCAACATGTCACGATCAGAACTTGACAGAACAGACCCTGCAGGGCGTGTCTAAAAGGTATTATACTACGACTCAGACTGCACTGAAGGTTTTCGACGAGATTTTAGAGAGTGGTCCTCGTCGAATTCGGTTTCATCCTCCTTCTCCGCGCACAGATTATTGAACCAGCACAAACGACCGTGAGCACTTTCTTCCGCATGTGGTAAGGATGAATGAGGGAGTTCTGTCAATGTTCCCTCTTCAAACTTATGCGCGTTCCGATTTTATACAACTGATCCAACGGTTCATGGTATGGTACGTTCATTTTCAAGCGTGATTCCGCCCATAGTAGAGCAAGCGTCACTATTCCTAGTTCTCCAAGCACCACTAGGACCCTTATGGTCGATGCCAATGAGAGTCTTGCCCAAAACGTGCTAAATATACGAGCCTTACCGGTCCATATCCTTGAAGAGAGTTATAAACCGCATATCAGGCGGTGCATGGGTTCTGCAGAGTGCAAAATCTAGCAGAACAATGTTGCACTCTTGGGTAGAAGGGTCACGCTGGATGATAACATTACGTCCAGCGAGATCCCAGTGAGCAATGTCGCACTCGTGCATGTTGTATACAGCCATAGCAAGAGAATCTGCCTGAGTCACGAGATTATCAATCCAGACGCGAGGGATGCCAAAGTCACCGTACCAATTTGAATATCCCAGTCTCCTCCAGTCCAAGTTCATCGGCAGTCGTGGCAGATGCCGTAGGACCATCGACCAATTCCATAACATGTCCAAATGTCGTCTCTCCGTTGGGGAGTAAGCACTGGGGCGGTTCAGGGTCTGTCTAAAGGTGATGGGATATGGACTACCTTGCAAAAACCGTACGACCAGGGTATGCTACCGCCTACAAAACAAACGATTCATCAATGCAATCACTTTCAGCAACGCATAACGTGGATATGGAAACTGAAATGGCTATTACCTTGTAGCGCTCTCATACGATCATACGCATAAGCTTCAATAGCCGCCAGTCGCGCACCAGGAAACCATTCAGCATGTTGAAAATCACCCCAGAAGTCAAGAATGTCAGGACGAGCACGAAAAAAGCACTCTTGGAACAGCTTGATCACAACAGGCGCCGGTGGAACATCAGGTAGATCCTTCGAGGTCATGGTACCTGTCCAAACCTGAGACCACTTCTTGTCGCCGACCTGTAAGGGTGTCTTCAACACCAGACGAGGAGTGGTGAAGAAGTGGCCTGTGCCTTGCCGTATGAGTGGAGGCAGCTCGCGGCTTCCGTGTGACGGTGGGTCATGATAAGATCTCATATAGTTAGTCACCGAAAGAACATGATCAGATTGCAGAGGGGCATCGAAGGAAGCACTCCTGTACGCCTGGAGCTTTTCATGAAATACCTCTAACTCGTCCCTGTTTTGCGGGGGATTGAAATAGAAAAATCCGCTTTCTATGTTCACTGTGGGTATATCCATTGCAGTTAGCCCTAGCCTTATCTTTGCTTTGTGTTTCGTCGTATCGCGCCGGAGACCAAAGCGAATGGTTGGTTGGGTGGGAAGAGGAGAAGTTTGCGCACGCGGAGTTTAAAATATGATAAGATCCATCGTGGTTGTTTGTCGACTTGTAGCATACCATGGGTAGCGAATTGGGATTTAGAACTCATCGATGCTACTGATTAGTGGAATAGGTTCAGACTTGCGCCTTTAATGTCACTCCCATCGATGTATCCACCTATCTTCTCATTTGGTCGAACTGTGCTATGACGTATGAATCTACCCCCATATATGCAATCGCGCGGTCGTCGTGACATTAGCACACTCTACAATGTCTCGCATACCACGCAGACCTGAATCCGGTGAACACCAAGATTCTCGCCGTCATCAAAATGCTCGACTCCAGCGCACTCATCACCCATATTCATCTGCTGGAAACCCAGCCCCTCCCCAAGGTTCCTCACATATTCTGCGCGATGATCCTACTTCCCCTCTCTTACAGGATCTCAACAAACTCTCCCTCAATGGACATCAGGATACTCCACTTTTGAGGCTGAAACAATTTTTTGGAAATGATGAAAGTATACTTAAATTTCTCAGTATTTTTGAGGATACACCTGAAGAAGCAAGGCAAGCTGTGTTCTGTGCCATTTTTCTCCCAGGAGCCAAAGCAGACAATGAGGATGAGGACAACTATGGTCAAGAACTCCTTGATCTAGTTGTTCATAACACACAGCCAGTGCAAATCCAAACCTTTCTTGATAAGATTTTATTTGTTATGGCATCAAAAAAAGTGAAGTCTGCTACAGAAATTTTGTCTGCACCATTGCCAAACCCTCTAATGGCCACAATTGGAAATTTTTCACGGCATTCAACCTCGCGGAGCACATCAGCAAACGAAGCTTACTCGTCAGACCCGATTATCATGCGGAGGTTGGATCTTTCATTAAGAAGTGTTCGGGGTGCACTTTCAGCATTTTCGACTGCGGTGGATGATGTAGAGACCTATTTTTACGATGAACCACATATGAGAGATGTTGTTCTTGAAGGGGATGTCGGGTTTGTATCCATCTTCAATGTCACATTGTATCCGTCAAATAACGGCATCTACATATGTTTTTTAGGGACACATGCTTAGTGAACATTCTGGTCCCTGCAGTGCAGGTGATTAATCAAATCTTATCCAACAAATATGACGAAAGAAATGTTCCCATTCCCGCACGTAAGAGTGTGACCATCAGGGCACAATATAATCCCCCTATAACCAGGCTGGGTGGGTAAAACACTCATTGGCCATACTATGCTTATGATTGATATCATCGATATGTATATTGATCACGCCTTAATTCTCTGCAATCAGAATTCAAGCAATGCTGCAGATCAGCATGTGCTTGTAATCCATGAAGAGAAAGTGAGCATTGCTCTTCACATTCCCAATTTTCTCCAAACCGAGTTTCAGGCCCTCATGAATCTGTGCAAAATGGAATGGGATGAGCACCTTGAAACCTGCCGTACTGAAGGTCCAATTCACTGTGTCATTGGTTCCAATTATTATCCAGAAATGGGAAAAATGATTCCACAGGTCAGAAAGTGGGTTTTACAATCATTAAAGCTCTAAGCTCACGTATAGTCTTATAGATATGTTTTCCACGCCGAATGTCCCTACGTTGTGTTATCGGACTCACTGAACCACTTCGGTTTGATATGGGATAAGCCGCGTGAATGGCGCTCAAGTTCCCTGGACATAGCAGGTTCCTATGGTGCTTTTGAATATGCGCATGGACATCCTCACAGCTGCAAACTCATCAAAGCGGCCAATAACGCCCTGAACAAGGCCCCTGCACATCACACTTTGGCCTTCCTTTGCTATCTTGCACTACTAGATCATGGTGTAATCACATCTTGAACGACAAGCAAGTTGGAGGTTGCAATGTGAATGTCACATCCCCTCAATCATGTGTACGTTGCTGTAGATGAATTTTGGATTGAATAACCGTGTCATTAACTCATGAAGGGATAAACTAAGAACATTACACGTGCGAGAAAGGACATATGTATATGGTGTATGCTTCATCTACGGGGCGGCCTCAAGCTTATCGATGTTAGCACTCCGGAATGCGACTCTGTTGGCAAAGTCCATGGAATTGAAGTGGCGCTGGGTGGCAGCACTCAGCAATAATGATATATTCTTCCATGCTTCGCGTCGAGAAAAACCGTGATAGTGATTAGCATGTCTCCATTTTTCACACACCTCACCATATCTCCTCAAACTGTCCGATATCAACTACGGTATTATACTCGCAATAGAATTCGACCTGCGATAACTAATTTTGTTTTCAAACATTAGAGTCATGTGTTGTTCTAGTGGTAACATTTGGATCGTTAGTGTGTCCACTCTCATAATCACGCTCGATAGGTGTGATTCATTGAGCTCCAAAGATGTCTCCAGGGCGGTGTTACTGGTAGCTAATTGTCTTTTCGCGCGGTCTTGAGAAGCGGCTTCGCGTAGATTAAGGAGTATACGTGTTGTAAAAATTGAATGAAGGACGCACTGTATTCTGTATACAGGGAATCAGCTTGGGTAAGTAAACCGGGGAAATATAGACAAACATGATGAAAGAGGCACCGCGAACTCGACCCTATATTCAGAACACTCAGCCCCTGGTAGACATGCTCTCAAGAAGATAGATACATTTTCTACGAGTACCACAACATTGATGACTGAAATGCCTTTATAAAAATAAGCTTATTAGCTCTGTAGGCTGGTTGTAGCGTCGGAGCGATACCTAGCAGGTAGATATAATAAGGTACCCCTACAAATGTAATTTTCATCGTTAGCGTTAGATACCACATCATATACCGGATAATAGCTCCTACCGTCGAGGTAAAGGGTTGTTACAAAATTTGGGCCGCGCTGCCGTACTATTTTTTTTTTTTGGCATTGCAGCGGGTAAAGGTATAAATGATACTAGAAGATGACGCACAGTGACAGGCCCCAAGACTGGGAAAGTTGCCGAAATATAGTCCACGAACAGAGCGTCTCCAGGACGTTTCGACATCCAACACCCAACACCCAAATAATTGCGACTTCGGACTTGGGCTGACTGAAGCGAAGATAGCACGGAAATTTAGTTTCTTGAACGATTAACAATGCTATTGACGTACACTGTACAGCCTGTCTACGGACTACGATTAGAATACTTGGCACTAACAAGACACCAGATAGAATCAACAGGAAGAGGCGTTTTTCCAAATCGCCCAGGTAGGGACGATGAGAATTACTGTGAACAAAATCATCGAACCGGAAGAATTATTAGTAGGAACCCCATACATTCAGCGACTGTCATCCCCAATACTATTTTCCCTGAGTAAGACACATCAGTAACTAAGTTTAGTCCTGATCACAGTGAAAAGAAGAAAAAAACCTTACCGCCCGACGTTTCATAAAGAAATGCACAAGTGCTAGGTATTACCGTCGGAGGTGCAAAAATAACTGTTTGAGCAGCATTTCTATTAATGAGGACAAAAATTCGAGCAATCGTAAGTACCATAATATAACATAGCCCCGTCTATCAGCGCCAGATACTTCGTGGCAAGATAAAGATATTTGCCCCGACCCCAAGGTGTGGGCCAGATGTGCTTGACCTTCTCCATAGTCAAAATATGATCGTACATCTGTGACATCGCTTGAGAAAATGAGAAATAGGATCGAAGGACATACCAACTGCATAACCGGCCACTGCTCGCAAACATTTAATAACACTTCTGTTATTTTCTATTCAAAGAAATCATTATGTAATCACATGCTCGCGTCAGGGAGACAGACTACAGCAAGACGAAGAAAAATACAAAAATATTTGGAAACTATTTTGGACTCAATCCAAGGCCAAATTCCTCAGGAATTCTCTTTGTTTATTTTTAGATTCAACCGGAGGATCGGTCACAAACCCGAAGGCTTGCGAGCAGCCGCAGATAGACGTCACTCATTTGCACACATTCCACAACCGATCGACACGTTCATGCACTTGAAACATCAATGAAGCTAATAGGAAACAATAGATCAACTCCTACACAGTTATATTGGCACCAATTCATGCCTGAAGCTTCAGAGGCTCAAATTCATTTCAGACAAGCACCCACACACACACAAGGAGTTTCAGAATTTTTCTGTCTTCTTTTCTTGTTCTTTCTACTTTAAAAAATCATGTTGAACATTTCAATTGTAGTTCTAAAAGTATTTCACCATCAGTTTCAAATCAATTAAAAGTAATTAGGCCTTCAATAGCTACATGATCACCTCAAGTAGTTGAGCACCCCATACTCATTCCAAACCCCCAATTCCTGTCTCATCCACAAGACATTTTCCCTAGCTACAGTTTCACTTAAATACACATGTAGTTCTTGTGAATATCCAAGCCAGTACATCTCCACAGACCCACTCTTGATCTCTCAGTGTTTGCTTGATATCTCTGCTATTGTCTCTCTGATAGCAAATCACTACTGGATGTTTGCTCTCAATTCAAGCATTTTATTGAGCTTAATAGCTATCTCACTAAGTTTCATTGTTATCTCTATCAATAATTGTTCGCACAGTTGTATGTGAACATTAAGTGCTGATAGATTACCCCTGCACCAGAACTTCCCCCACATCAGTATTCAGACTCGCTTAGATAATAAAATTGGTGCCACCTTGAGCACACCAAATATAGATTCCAAAAACATCAAAATAAATTCAATAAACTTGTCAAAAATAAATAAAAATATTTCTTTTATATTTCTTATTAACTTCAAGGTGAAGAAGGTAGCATAAATGTGACATGCACATTTGCAATACTGTAAAACTGTCCATTTGAGGTTGCAGTAGACTACAATACAAATTGACAACTGACCAAACCAATCAGATTATCCTGGACATTGTTCAAGAGGTCCAATGATAGAAAGTTCTTGATGTTCAGTGATGGCATTAAGACAACTTGATTAGTAATCTAGAGAGTGGGTAATACAAATGTCACCAAGAGTCTTTGGCATGAAATGTCAAGCCAGGCACTGTAGCTTTATGTATGATATATTGTACATGCTCCAGTAGGTCATCATCACAATGAGAGGATCAGAGTTAGATGGTAACCAAGAACACAGTTCCATGCCCCATCTGGCAAAAACCCATATCACAGCTTCTCTGGGAGTGTTTCAGGTCTATGGTGTAGAGGTGGCTGATGGGATTCTGTAATGTGTGATATGAATGATATCAGTATAGATAGAGTGATGTGCTGGACCCTGACCTTCAACTCAACTGAGTTTGCCAGCTGAGCTGTCCACTTGTAGAATTATAAACAAAGATGAATTCCCAGTGTAATGGAACATCTCACTGTATTATCCACTACCTATAGACAAAAATAAATCTGTGTTTAGTTAGCTATGAATTCATTATGAGAGGCATGCTACTCAGTCCCAGTGATAATGAACCAAATTGCTATGAAAGATCATACTGTACATACTTGTGTACATATACAGAGCAAATGTTTCATAGAATAGGAAACAATGCACTGACCATCTTGTTTCTGAGTCACATTGTGAGTGGAGTAGAATTACTTAACACTTGTCCTCTTACAAGACTCAACTCTCAAACAACATTTTGCAAATACATGGTTGGTGCACATTTGTTAAGAACTGAATCTTAGCGGAGGCAGGGCGAAGGTTGGGACTCAATATAGAGTCGACCGAGGTTCGGGGTCGGGGGGCCGAGGCTCAGCGAACGGGTCAGATGGGACTTGGCTTCAGCTGATGTGCTGCGCCAGCTCAGAGTCCTGTTCCATATTTCGGACGAGGCCCGAGGTCACCCGAAGTTCGGGCGTGACCTTAGTGAAAGGGACGAAGGAGCGTAGAGATTAAGCAAGGTGTATTGGGGTATCTTAGTCGATATCAGAACTGGTTATCATGTACATGAATGAGCGAATTATATACGAGAGGGTTCGGGGATCAGTGACCAAATGACTGAGGTCAGGGTCGTAAGCTATGAGGGGAAGAGATCAAACAGGAGGTATGAATAGATGAAACATGATGGTCGGGGGTTCGGGCCCGGAGGCCTGAGGTTTCAGTCAGGTTCTGACAACATTGATCTAAAACAATATTTAAAAAAACTTACACGATACCTTGCTAAAATGTTTGACAAACTATATGATCCATTGATGATCAAGAGAAAAAAGGGCTGTGTGAAACAATAGACCAAAATGGATTACAAGTATATTGAGTTGAGATTATGAATTTTCAAAACACTCACATATGGAAATACTATTAATTTATATGAACACTTCCAGGACCCAAAAAACACTATTCTTAGATGATCTGGTATTTACACACAATACAACAGAAGGTTGAAAAATTAGATACTTGTATTAGTTTATGTAGTGTTGTGGACACTTTGGTTATGTAGGCACTACTTGTATCTAGGTGGTTTGTCTTGCTATACATCTGAAATATGTGTCTGTGTCTGTGTATGAGTCTGAGGCTTTCTGATTCTCCATTCTTTTTGCTATATTATCCCACAGGTTATGGGCCCTGGCCTAAACTTTCCTAATCACACTTGTCCCCAAATGTTATCCACCTACCATTCATCTAATCCATCCAATGGCATCTACCTTAGTATTGTTTTTATTACAATGTCCAACTCAAGCAGATTCATGGATACTATATCATTCCTACATCCTCATTCCTATATATATTCGCACTGCATCCCACACATGGCTAGGATATGTCACCCCCTATTTGAAATGTCAGAATGTATCACACTCATACCACATCACAATTGTGTCACACTCACACATGTGTCAGAATTCAATTATCAATGATGAGAGTTGTAGATGGATGTAGGGTTAGTAGTATCAATTAGAAATGTTGCTAATAGACATAGAATGATATTCAAAAGTGAATAGAAATCCTACAGTAAAAGCAAATGGCTTTCAGAACATTTGTGAATGAGTGCATAGTTCCAAAGAGATAGATATTCTGAAAGGATCCTATCTTGTGAATTGAATGAACTTTGTAGTCCATGTTGACTACAGCCAATGATTTCACATTCTTTTGAAGTGTGTTTTAAACTAATATAAATAAAGTTTAAGTACTCACTGAAAGGTAAAGTTGATGAGAAGTTGTTGTTCAAGGTGGTTTATGATGAGTTGGCAAGTTTGAGTAGAACAATCAAGTAGACATACAATAATTGAACTATTATCTCAAACTTGTTAAGTTTGAGCTTTATCTCTGTTACAAGACTCGTGTCAGTGTACGCGAACTTTAGGTGCTGACACTTTGCTCCTGCATCAGCACATCCCCCACATTTCAATAGATCTCCGCTTAGATTATCAAACAAGCACTTAAAACTCGCATTGAAGAATCTTCACCAAAATTCAAATAAAGCTCAAACAAAATACAAAATAAATATAATAAAAATTTCTATTTCTTTTCTCATTAACATTGTATCTCACTACTGTATAGACCATTCCACATCTATAATATAAAGCTCCTCATGGGGTCCATGTGGGCATGCTGAGTCATTAGATCAGAGTTTAATTTGATCACTTTCAGTCACCTGCGCCATTCTATACTATAAAGCGACTGGCTTGATCCTTATCTAATGGCTGAGCGATTAAGCTGAGTTTCAAGTCCATGAGCGCCAGCATCATCTATAATATAAAGCTCCTCCCAGGGTCCATGTGGGCCATGCTGAGTCATTAGATCGGAGTTCAATTTCCCACTTTTCAGTTGCCACCCCATCTATATCTATACTATAAAGTGACTGGCTCCATGCTTATCTAATGGCTGAGTCATTAGATCGGAGTTCAATTTCCCACGTTTCAGTCGCCGTGCCATCTATAATAAAGCTCCTCTTGGGGTCCATGTGGGCCGTGCTTATCCCATGTCACAGTTTCAAATCTCCTTCATTTCGCGTTGTCCCTGAGTTTTGCACCCCACCAGCATCCAAACTCAAAGCTCACCCCTGACTTTTCTCTAAGTATGTCTGAGCTGACTATTTTCATGTTTTTTGCTCATTCTTTTTGTCTTTCTTTCCAGATCTCCTCTGCTGCTTCCCTCAGATAAGTGAGTCTCTCTGTCCTCCATTTTCGCATTTTTCACCTCTTTTTCTGTCTTTTTTTCCCAGATCTCCTCTGCTGCTTCCCTCTCAAATACAAGTGAGTCTCTCCATCCTCCATTTTCGCATTTTTCACCTCTTTTTCTCTCTTTCTTCCCAGATCTCCTCTGCTGCTTCCCTCTCAGATACAAGTGAGTCTCTCTGTCCTCAATTTTCACATTTTTCACCTCTTTTTCTCTCTTTCTTCCCAGATCCCCTCTGCTGCTTCCCTCTCAGATACAAGTGAGCCTCTCCATCCTCCATTTTCGCATTTTTCACCTCTTTTTCTGTCTTTTTTTCCCAGATCTCCTCTGCTGTTTCCCTCTCAGATACAAGTGAGTCCCTCAGTCCTTTAACTTTTTTCACCTGATTAGTTTAAACCTGCCTGGATTTGTAACTTATGTTACTTTATTTATCCTGGCATTAACAATGGAAATGCTCTTCAGGATAGCTACTTTTTGGAGTGTGCAATTCTTTGTCCAAGGAATGTTGAAGTAGATGAAATCAACTCTTCAATTTTCCAGAAGTTCCCAGGAGAAGGTCATGTATATCCCAGTGCAGATTCTGTTAAAGGAGCTGAGGATCAAGGAGAACAATATCCTGTGGAATATCTCAATTCTATTAACATGGGTGGGTTGCCTCCATCCCAGCTTGAAGTTAAACAAGGTGTACCTTCAATGCTCCTTCGGAATCTGGATCCTGGCCTGGGACTCTGTAATGGAACAAGGCTTAGATTAATGAATATGACCAACAAAGTACTACATGTGAAGATCATGACTGGACCATGTGCAGGACAGTTAGCATTCATTCCCCAGATTACTCTAACACCGACCTCTGAGGAGCTACCATTTGAGTTACATTGACATCAGTTTCCTATACATTTGGCATTTGCAATGACTATCAACAAGTCCCAAGGACAGTTTTATGTTGGTGTGTCAAGAGGGAGAAATTGGAGCAAAGTGAAAGTTCTCCTTAAGGAAGGTAGAGAAAGCATGAACATTGTATATAAGGATATACTGCTCAGGGCCTGAATGACTGAGTGTTTTAGATTTAGATTTATTTAGTTAGATATGATAGAACTGTTAAAGAGGATTAAAAAGACAGAGATCAATGGGTTGTAATGTATGAATATATGTAGAAAGAGTATGTATAGATGGAGGGAAATAGGATGAGTATCGAGAAGGGATGAAAAAATGAAAGTAAGGAGTGAAAGGAGTAATTACAAAGATTCAGAAAGACAAAGGTGTTACTGAAAGGTAGTTGAAGAGACAGTAGAATTAGTTTAAAAATAAAAATTCAGAAGTGTAAAAGTTCAAGGGTGGAGTAAGGATTCACTCTCTTGCATTGAAGCCAAGCATAGCGAGGATTTGCCTTCTTGCAATGAAGCCAAGCGCAGAAAGGGTTTGCCTCTTGCATCAAAGGCAAGCATAGCAAGGTTTCACCCCTTGGCTTTGCCACAGGAGCTGCCAGGTGGGCAAAGGCCACCAGCATAGCTAGTATCTTAGAGTGGTCAAGATATATAATCTGGTCCTCCTCATAAGATATTTGATAAATATTACATGTATAATAGCATATGTTGTAAGTTTGATATTTTCAGGATTGTTATATAAATTACATTCCTTAAACCATAGTATATAGTTAGTTCACATGTTTTTCCCAAGACATTGGTGTACAGTGAAATATGTCATAACATTTGAGTGATATCCTCTTGGAGGAAATCCTGATAAATAGACAATACATATGTATAGTATGTAGGCATAAATACCTGCCATTGTTCCAAAGAGACAGGACTTCCAAAGGAATTCTGTCTCATGCTCCAATGGCTTTCACAAGTCTATGTTTGGTCACAGTCAACTTGGTTACATTGTTTGGAAGCTTTTTAAACTGTTAGCCATAATATGTGTGTACTCACTTAGAGATGGTTTGTCCAAAGACTTTTTGTCAAGATAGTTCATGATGAGATTGTTGTGTATATTGGGTGGAAGTGAAATAGGGATAATAAAAATTTTGAGCCTGTAGACAGAATTATCTACCAGAACAATTAGCTACTGAAGTACAACAGTTAGATTCACCACCTCAGTGATACAAAACACTGAGGGGTTCACCTGCACTTGCCTGTTGATGTGTTTGCCTTAGGTTTGATACCTAAAGCCTGTATGCAATGGTCCTTTCCTCATATGGTGTCTAGGTGCAGTCATTCAAAGGACACAGCAGTTGTCTATATCATAAATCTGCAAGTTGATTAATCATCTATCTCTTTCCACAGAACTGGATTGGTCATGCAGATACAGTGGCTCACAAAACTGAGTCAATTTTAGGTGCTTTTTGACTATTCATTGAAAAGCTTTGAATGTAAAACATATATGAAAAAAGTGTTGGTGCATCAAAGAAGCAACCATTTAAAAATTTTGTACTTCCAATCAGGGTAATGAAGAGATGGGCAATTCAAATCAAGGGCCCATTGACTCAGTTTTGTGAGAGGGTATCAGAGAAATAGTAAATTGCAATTCTAGTACTTGGTATTGCCCCCCTTAGCCTTAATTACTGCCTCAAGTCTTCTAGGCATACTCTCTATCAAATTCTGACACACCTCTGGTGGTATGTTATTCCATACCTCCTCTACTCTGTTATTATTTATCTATCTACCGCACAAACTCTGCATTACATAATCTACTGATGGATCAGTAGCACCGTCTAGAATAAAATACAAAAACAACATAAAACACTACTGATGTCAATTCAAAGCCTTAGGCTTTAGAATATGTTTTGTTTACATTTTTAGAATTACTTGGCAAATGATCCCCAAGGCCACGCAAGCACAAATGCGTGCATACATGCGCTTCGGACACGAACGGGCTCAAATAGCCACCGATCGAGCCCCACATGGCTCTGAAACACATCCAATCACACATAGGGCAATATAACTTCTATTTTGACTCACCCCTATCGTCACCGATCCCCAAATGAACCCGATTGCTTCTATTTCATTTAGACAAGCACCTGGAGCTTCAAAATGGAGTTTCAGAATTTTTCCTCATCTTTTTATTTGTTCTTTCAGTTGAATATATTTGTTGATTGCATGATCTGTAATTCCCATAGCATCCAGATCGGTTTCAGATGCTTTAGACAGGTTCTAGTACATTTTTATGCATTCCACCCCTCATGCAGACTGCAACCCCAGAATCGCTCCATCGCCCCATTATTTTTTTTGGAAACACAAAGGACAATCACTAACTAGCTTTTTCTATAAGTATGCTTGTATTTCTCGGTATAAACTAAGGCAGTAAAATCTCCACAAGTCTCCTGTTATCTGAATCAATCGCTCTATATCTTTGCATCCACTTCTTTGCTAGCAAATTGTCACTGGCCGTTTGCTTTCAATTCAAGTGATCTATTGGACTCAATCACTATCTCAAATCTGTTAAGTTTGCACTCTTATCTCTGTTACAAGCTCACGTCAGTGTATGCGAACTTTAGGTGCTGACACTTTGCTCCTGCATCAGCGCATCCCCCGTGCCAGAATATATTTTTGCTTAGATTATCTAACAGGTGCTTAAAGCTTGCCTCAAAGGAAGTTGAACAAAATCAAATAACAAATAAACAAAACACAAAATAAAATAAATAAATATTTCCATTCTATTTCTTATTATACTCTCTCCCAAATTTGCCAAACTCCCTTGGGTGGTGTTTGATACTCCTTAAGCCTGTTTTTTGCATGATCCCAGAGGTGCTCAATAGGATTCAGGTCTGGAGACTGTGCAGGCCAGTCAAGGAGAGTGATATTGTTGTTTTCCATTCAGTTCTTGGCCTTCTTTGACTTATGCTTTGGGTCATTGTCCTTTGAAAAATTACCTGTTCCTCAGGAATTCCACTTTTCTCCAGGCTGGGCAGCATGTGGTCCTCCAAAATGGACACAAACTGATCAGCATCCATCTTCCCCTCAATCTCTGCAAGCTGGCCAACACCATTCCATCCCATACACCCCCATACCATAATGTTTCTCCCTCCAAACTTGACTGTCCCCTGTACCTCTCTCTCAATCAACCCCTCCCCCTTCCGTCTCCAGACCCACTGTCTCCCATCTGACCCAAACCTGTTGATTTGGCCTCATCTGACCAAATGACCCTCTTCCAGTCCTCTACAGTCCACTCTCTGTGCTTCAAAGCAAAGGCCAACCTCACCTGTCCATGCCTTGCACTGAGGAAGGGCTTTTTGTTCTTCACCACAGCCTTGAATGAATGTTTTCTGAGAACTCTTCTGACTGTTTCCGAGGAGACTGGGTGGGGGATAATTGTATTGATGTGTTTGGTGACCTGAGTAGCATTGGCAGCTCTGCCAGTAGCAATTTGTGATAATATATCATGTTGATCTCTAGAGGAAA
This sequence comes from Ramaria sp. MG151, assembly GCA_003314545.1. Lineage (NCBI taxonomy): Eukaryota > Fungi > Basidiomycota > Agaricomycetes > Gomphales > Gomphaceae > Ramaria > Ramaria sp. MG151. The sequence goes on along the minus strand of QMFG01000705.1, from coordinate 35,239 downwards.
GCTTGGGGGACAACCTCCAGAGGAGCAGGGCTGGTTGGGATGGAGAGTTCTGAGAGTCCTGGATACTGTGGCCTGGATGAGCCCAAGTCCTGAGGCAATAGTGCAAGTGGAATGACCATGAGAGGCCAAGGAGAGGATGTTTTCCTTTTGAGCAGAGGAAGTGGGGTGCATTGGAGTGTAGTGAAGTTCTGGACATGTTGGAGGGGATTAAATACCTTGATTTGAGTTCTCATGAAATATAAGGTTACCATAGTAGCCATCTATTAAGGGGTGCATGTTATATAATAGATGGAGCATCAGCTTCTGACTGTTCTGATACCATCTCACAAAACTGAGTCAATGGACCCTTGATTTGAATTGCCCATATCTTCATCACCCCTGATTGGAATTACATAACTTTTTAATGGTTGCATAGCCCTGATCAGATTATTCCTTTGATGTACCAACACTTTTTTCATATATGTTTTACATTCAAAGCTATTCAATGAATAGTCCAAAAGCACCAAACATTGACTCAGTTTTGTGAGTCACTGTATGCACATTTGCATTCAAACTGCTATCGATTGGCAAGCACACAAAATTGAAATAATAGAAAAAACACAATAGGAAGTTACCAATCAATTCCTATCTATGTACAGAGGCACTGATCTGCAACCAAAGCTTCCAAAGCTTCTATTTCATTTCAGAGAAGCACACATACACACACAAAGGGTTTCACAAATTTCTGCTTCTGTTTTCTTGTTCTTTCAACTCAGAAAACTTATGTTGATTGATTGATTTGTAGTTCTGAAGAAACATGCCACGGTTTCACAATTATTAGAAGTAATTAGTTCAGCTTTAGACAAATGTTCACCACATGCAGATAGACACCCCCAGACTTGCACCACACCCCCAATTTCTCTTTCATTCACATGACAATCTTCATAGCTACAGTTTCTGTTAAATATACTTGTAGTTCTTGTCAATATCTAAGGCAGTAAATCTCTACAGACCTGCTCTTGTTATATACTACTCTGCTTGATATCTCTACAAGTATCTCTTTAATTGCCAATCATCACCAGCCATTTGCTATCATTTGAAGATATATTTCAGACTCAAAGTTACCTCAAAACTGTCAAGTTCTAGTTTATATCTATCTATACTAAGTTCACATTTCTGTACACAAACTTTAAGCACTGACAGATTAGCCCCACACTAGCACTACCCCGCATCAATATTCATTCACTTAGATATCAAATCAAGTGCCCTTTCCAATGCATTCATTATACAAGTCTCCCAAAGCACAAAAACAATTCAAATAAAATATAGAATAAATATAAAAATATTTCCTTTATTTCTCACATTAGAGACTTGCCCCTAGGTGTCCATAGAGTCAATTGAGTGGATTGGAGTCATGGAATCACACAGGGAGTCAGGGACTTTCCTGAGATGTTTAAGGATATAATAGGCTTGTTTGGAGTGCATATATGCAGGGCCCTCATCTCAGATAGATAATTTGAGTGGTTTTTGAGGAGATTGTGACTCAACTTGACTCATTGTGGGATCAGTTTCTCCACTCAGTCACATGACCTCAGCTCCTCGGCTAATGATCATATAAACAGTCTTTGGTATGGACAGCCTGGATAGACTGTGGAGGATGGGGGTGGTAGCAGTGGAGATATGGAAGCTCAGTCCTAAGAAATCTAGTTTTATGTAACTATAATGCAGAATTATATTTTTGTTGTAGCATAATAAATAAAATAATCTATTTTTTTTTAAAACTAATTTCCAGGCAAATTCTAACATACTTCATTTTTTGTGAAAGAATTTTGCATTCACTTGACATAAGCACCCATATTACATAAGGGGTGCCCGTTCCTGGTGACTTCTATCTTACATAAAACTAGCTTTCTTAGGACTGAGCTTCCATGTCTCACTACCACCCCCACCCTACAGTCTACCCATCCTGTCTGTACCAAAGACCATCTACGTGGTCGATAGCCGAGGTGCCTAGGTCACGTGACATTGGCTAATGACCATGTGACCTGCAATATTCTCTTCATGAAAAGTGAAAAGTGCAACAAATTATTATTATTATTATTATTATTTTGATATTTTGACCTTAAAATTGCTACTAGTCACTCAGTTTTGTGTTTTTTTTTCTAAAGTCTCTGCAACAAGTCTTAGCAAGCAATATGACGATTGGTTTTCTCCATTATCATCCCACGTCAATTGCACGAACCCATAAAGAAACAAACGATCTTCCTTCCTTAAAGCAACTGGCTGGCCGGCGTAGAACCGCACCGTGTTTGAAGCAAGCAATAGTCTCGTACCCAGTCACGGTTTCCGTGATTAATTTCACTGCTGTTCTATTACTGTAGCTGGTAATGAACATATAAAAACACAAATGGTAGATGGCATGATGTGTGTTACGATATGTGAGACGTGCCCAATCTCACCGCTTTTTATAACTTATGGCGACACCGATACTAGAGATGTCACGCCACCTTTCTTGCCGATGTCATGTAGTGAGGTCCTATAGCTCGGCAACTCCCAGTTGAATAGGAGATAATGGCGAAACGAATATTATACTTCCTGTGTACGAAGTCTCAAGTCTCTGTCAACGTAGAGTATCAAAAGAGCAGAGAGCTATTATAGATATTGGCACCTTGGAAACCAATCCCCTTGACATTTGGTTCAATGTCATCTTTGTCGACATCCTAGATTTTCATTGGATAGTCGTAAGCTGGTTAATGTTTCGAGAGCTACCCCTGGATGAATGTCCATGCCCAACGCTGTCAGGACCAAGCTGTCCACTTTACGTAGCCATGTCTAGTATGTGGCCGCTGGAAGAGAAGAGCCGCATGAAAGCCTCTCATGAAAGCCTACTTCGCATGGCAATTTGAACCCGGGCAAAGGTTGAAAGCGTGTTGGTTCATGAGGGGGATCAGTACCTTCAGGCTATACAGACATACAGTGGCAAACTCAACGTCGTCTCTGAAAATCTAGCTCTGGCAGTGTACAGTCAACGGAGACCGGTTAGGCATGTCTACCCCAGAATGTGCGCGTGTCACACGACCTCTGCATTGCCCGTCGAACAAGTTCCACTTCGTCCATCTGGTCCCCTGGTCTCTAAGGACCAGCCAATCGGGTTTGAAACCCACCAGGCATCTACCCCTCACGCAGGAAAGCCTGAAAAACGTCTTGTCAGTGTGATATATATATGAGGCCACTCATCAAGACACGTTCTTTTGCAGCGACCAAGCTTACTCTCCGTACCGTCGAATGTCCCACAAGAGCGACATGCGGAAGACTCCAGGGAAAGCGGTCCCGAGACCCAGAATACGACACACTAGACGGGAGAAGACGGAAAAGGGGACGGCTGAGAAGCGCACGGTCAAACTCACCGAGTCAGCTTGCGTACCCTGTCGTCCACTATATTTTGAAAAGAGGAACCAAAGCACAAAACATTAGCTATAGTCCACATCCTCCAGATTACGCGACTAAGGCGTAAATCCTAAGCCTACGAGAACGCTGTTATTGATTTGAGCGGGAGCAGAATGTGGAAGCGGGCCTTGTTCCCGGAGTTGATCATTGTTCAAGCTACTATCCCTTCGCCCAAACTACCCCCATCCCCCACCCCCCCAGCAGCAACTCACAGATGGTTGGGATACCTCCAAGAATCGCTCAAAATGACAACTATGAAAAGGTGCTACCTCGTACCCTACTGCATAGCCCCTCAAGTTAGCTGAACGCGCCAACCACTTTGCAGTCCACCCGAGTAACGTCGTTGGTCCCAGATCGCTCGCACATCTTTTCAGGCATTACGATCAGGCATAACAGACAACTGACCCGATATGGCTGGGATCCATGGGAGTTAGGCATACTCCAAGCTCATTTTGAAGAGAACGCGCACCCTGATTCGAAAAAGTGCGAAGAATTGGCGCGAGAGATAAGTATGAGGCGCCTTGAGGGGCATAGAAGTCATTTATCCAGCAGGAGCGTTAAGGAGGCAGGCGAAAAGTGCGTACTATTCCACCCTCGTTGCGCCATTGATGCCATTGTAAAATGACATGGCTTTGTAGTGGTAGTCTCACTCGAAAAATCAATAATTGGTTCAATAACCGTCGCGCGAAACTCAGGGGGACGGCCCAGGCTGCTACAATGATGGGGTTGAGCCCAGAAGCTGAACAGTCCACTACCCATACTTCCGAGAGTGACGGCGGTGTCATGGTGGGTGCAATAGTCAACCAATAATCTTGTAATCACAGCCAATACCGACAGTCTGAGGTATCGGCAGACGTAGCATCACCAGCTGCGAGGGTGTCCGGCAAATCGACCCCTGGACGCGGCCGCAGAAACTTGGTCAAGGCTCAGAGGCCCGACAGGGTCTCTGAGAGAAGCGGAAATAAAAGAGCCGACGGGCTCAATGCCAAGCATGAAGGCGAGATGCGGTATGTCAGCACCAGCGGGTCCTTGATGTCAGTGTCTTTCGCAGAGTCCTGTGAGAGGAGCAGCCAAAGTGCTGATGAATGAGAGGAGTGGAATCAGAGGGAAGGAAAGGAAAAGTAAAGTAAAGGAGCGATGGAGGTAGAGTCGGTTGGTGTCTATCTAGCGCATCGGAATCCTCTAATAATGGTTTCAGATGACTCTACCACTCCCCGAAATGAACCCGTGAGCATTTCAGAGATAAGACGTTACTGAGCAGGGAAGAAAGGCAAAAAAATCGAAGCACATCCTCACATGCCGGTCGAACCGCGAGCCAACACATTGGCAACACTGTATGCCGAGGTGTCACCGAAACTATTCAGGAAATCCACTCCTTGGGATGATTAGGGTACAGATGTAACCTCCACGCTAACTCTCGCAGCTATTCGTCAGTGAGCAATGAACGGCCTTAATCTTGATCGTCTCGCACATATTGGCCGGCCGGAGTGTCCTCAGCCACCAGTCTGTGGTAGAAGATATAATAACATCTATTCGAGTGTCCTATGCAGACCACGAACCGTTCGAGAGCTGCAATGTTTTCTATCCTGCCGCTGTCTGTATCCTTGTCCCGAAAAGGCATTCTACCGCTAGATTGAGACATGCACTTTGGGGTTGTACCATATGGGAAGATTTGAACTGAATGAATATTCGCATATATGAGAATATCGACGGCTGGAGGCCTATGATGACATTGGACCCAGACCCCGAATACCACCTCGTCCCTTGGGGACCTATTACTATTTCACGCCGCTAAGAACTTGTCTTACTCTGGCAAAGGTAAGTGACGTGGAGTATTCAAGGAAATGATCATATACAAATTGACCTCTTTCCATAGTCCAGCTTATAGCTCAGGCTGCAGCCATCTCTCCTGCGTCATGCTTGTCATCGAGTCAACTTTATCTTTTGATATTCACCCTGCATCCTCCATTATGTGTTTTGAAATCGCTGCAGCTGAAAATTGGCAGGGAATTAAATGTCTATCTTGTATTAAGATATCCTGAGTTCAATTATCTTCCAAGGTCTCGAAATCCTAGGCAGTCGTTGCTACACATTCATTTGCCTCCTTTGCCGCAAACGGCAGGCAAAGTCACGAGGAGTATCACAGATCCAATGCGAGGCTAAGCTCAGCTACTCAGCTACTCCTTCAAATCCCACGTCCCAGGCAAGCGCCACGAAAGTTAAAAACTAGTCTAAATTGGCCAGATCAATTACAAGTATAAGAACCAGCGGGGTGTTGATGTCTTTCTTATATATGCTTTCCTTTGTGGAGCAGGGAAGTGAGTGTCGTGACCTGATTGATGGGGATATGGAATGCAAAATCGTCGGTAGGCAAGAGAAGTCATATGCGTTCAGAACTTGAAGGCATCTCCAGCAATAAAGGTTGCGAGTTACCCAGGTTGAATATGGCATCTTTTTTTTTTTTTTTTTTTTTTTT
>QMFG01000705.1:0-29248 GCA_003314545.1 Ramaria sp. MG151 | reverse complement strand
CCCTTCCCATCTCTGGGTTACCATTTAGCACTTTGACTGCTTGTTGAGTCTTAGTCTAACTGAGGTGGGTTGGACCCCACATGGTTTTTTCGGCTTTTGTAGTTTGTTTTATCTTTATTTTCTTTGAGCTTCTACTCTGTTGTCATTCTTATTTTTCCATTGATTATTTCTATTCTTTCCCTTTTTCCTGTCCACATTTTGTGGAAGTTGTTCAGGGCCTTTTTCTTTTTAGCAACATCTTTTTGTCTTTTCCCTTTTTCATATGATATTTCTATCATGTGGGTTATTTCTTTTCCTCATCTTTTGACCATTTCTGGTCCTTTGATTGTTTTTCCTGCTATTTTCTTCTCATTCCTGAGTTTCCATATGATTCATGTTGTTTCTAACACTAGGTCCTTGTATTTCTGTGTTGTAGTTTTGTCTTCAAACTTTTTTGTTGCTGTTATACCTCCTAAGCCTCTTATTAGAGCGGTGTTTGGTTGTACCCATTCATTTTTCTCTATGTTTTTTGTTGTATCTATCCATAGTTTTTCTGTTTGTTTCCATATTTCTTCTCTGCCTTCTGTGCTGCATTCAAAGAGTATCTTTGAAGCCAGGGCTTCATATACTCCATCTAGTTCCAGTTCAAAGTTTTTCTTGGTGTTGAACCAAGCTTCTCTCTCCACTTTAATGGCGGGATCCACATATTTTGTCAACAGATGTGTTTGGATTCGTGGGGGTCTCTCCTTTTGTTCATTGTCTAACCCAGCATTAATGGCTTCTGATACTGGGTCCGGTTCCAGCTCACTGGTTTCCGGTGATGCCGCTCTGTCAAGGTCAATGTCCATTCTTTCTGGAGAGTTGGACTCGCGTGGCTTTTGTATTTTGCCTTTTGATTTCTTTTTTGAACTTTTCTTGGCTGAGTCCCCATCCTTGGCTCTTTTGGACGTGGAAGATCCTTCATCCGCTTCCATCTGTGAGTGGGTGCGCTTGCTCGGTTTTGTTTTTGATCTAGGGGTCTCCTAGTCAAAGGTCAGCCTTGTCCTTTTAAGTTAAAAGGATAGTACCATTTTTGTCTGGTTTGCCAGTTGCTCTGCTTTTTGGTTTGAATTTTGTTTGAATATGGTTTCAAACAAAATGCCACAGCAGAGCCGGGCTGCTTTTCAAATCTTTTCATTTCTACATTCTTTTTTACATGTCTATCCTAGATGTCTATTTCTAGGTGGGTTGTCTTTTTAGACGCCCTAAGTTTCAAGGTTTTAACATAGGTTTGAAAATTCAATTCCTGATGTTAGGGATCTTGTAAACTTGGGGAAGCCTTCAAGACAAACCCCTACCTTTTTTGGTAGCTATTTTCATCTTCTAGTTGTTTCTAGATGGGCTTCGTCTGTTTGAGCTGAGAGACACCTTCATCTTTTGTTTAACACAATTTAGCCATCCGGTTTACCCAAATGTTGGACCCCCGGACCACGTTGAGGTATTGCGATGGAGAGTGGGTTTTCACTCCCCTCCGGGGGGGATATGGCGTCTTCGAAGTTACAAAAAATCATGGTGATTTATCGATCGTCATGAACCACTGTTATGCTGTATCGATCGGTTTGCCACACAGCTATGCAGGCGAGCAGAGGCTCTAATCGGATACCAAGCATGAAGGTTCTAAGGAAACAGGAAAATCAATCGTACCAAAGCTTCCACAGCATGTGTCTAACTTATCGAAAACCTGTATTATGCCTGATTTGGCTTGTTCGTTCTAACTCCAACGCCTCCATGACCCCCTTTAGTGGATCGTTTGTCTTGTTGAGAAGATCACGATGGCTCTGCCAGCCTCTTAGACAGATGCCTGATCACCTGGACTCCATATAATTACATCTTTTACATCTTTTTGTTCCGCCAAAATTGCCCGGCTGTCGACTTTCGTGGCTTGAATCGAGTTTAACTTGAAAATAGTGGGTTACTCTATACCCGAATGCTTCAGCCAATCGGGATCACCTCCCCAATATTTCTCCGAGGTCTCCTTCTGTGAGGTTAGATTCCATAATTTGACCTCTCGGCTTTGGACTGCTTCGAATCCACTTCATTTCCTCAATTGTTCCGGCTCTAATGAAATCAGACGTTTGATAGGACGAGGGGAGGTGCATGCTTTAACCGGGCATGATGTTTTTATTGTTTCATGTATACGTGAATACGTTTGGCGCTTCAAGAACATAAAAGGTCCTTTGCAGATTTGCCTCGAATTAACAGCCCTTCATCCTCGCATCTATGGCGCAAGACAAGGTCCTCATCACTGGTAGTGCCGGAGGCAATGCACCTCGTCTCGAGATCAATGATTTTATCAAGAACAAGAAACAGCTCTCGTTGTATCTACAGGCACTTCGTAAGTGCATAAAGTATCTAGACTTCATTGTGGTTCATTAAGGACACGTTTCAGAAATGATGTTTTCGGGAGAGGAGGATAAGAGGCTCTCATGGTTCAGAATTGGTGCCATTCATGGCAGACCATTTGAGGACTGGAATGAATCTCCCAACCTTGGAGATGCTTATTGCGTCCATGCCACTAACCTCTTTCCTACATGGCACAGGCCATATGTCGCACTTTTAGAGGTGATTCATACGTTCTGAAGTTGTCTATTTTAAGATTCTGATTTTAGCACATAGCAAATAATTCATGGAAATGCCATGAAGATCGCAGAGAAATACACCGTAGACTGCGACGACTGGAAGTCTGCTGCGTCTGATCTTCGCCAACCATACTGGGACTGGGTGTCGAATTCTGTTCCTCCAGACGTTATTATCTCCGATGAGACCATCTCTATTCCTCTGCCTCCCAGAGGCTGCGAAGAAAAAGTAGTCAACCCTTTCTTCCAGTATCGATTTGGAAAGGGCGAACGAGACAGTTTCCTTGCGCCGGTTACAGACTGGGAACAAACTATCAGACATCCCACTAGCACAGGTAAAGACGCAACATCAGACGTCCGGAAGCTCAAGAAGTATGTCCTTTGCAAGTCTCTAATGGAAGAGGACTGATCGATTTCTGCTCGACATAGGCAGCTTGCAGATGTTCAAGAAGAACTCAGATATAACACCCTCAGGCTCTTTTCAATCACGGATTGGGAGGAATTCAGCACCACAGGCTCTTCTGAAGGAACCACAAACAGTCTAGAAGGTATCCATAATTCCATTCACTTCAACGTAGGAGGACGTTTTAATGGTAGTGGTCACATGGGTCACATCGAATATGCCGGTGAGTCTAAATCAACACTTGTTTGCTATACGTTACCACTGAATTTAAAAACTAGCCTTTGATCCTATTTTCTTCTTGCTTCACTCTCAAGTTGATCACTTGACTTCCCAGTGGCATGCTCTTCACGGCGGATGGGTCCCTGACCCAAATGTGCACAAAGGTTCACCGCTTTGTTGCTTTTCCTCCTCCGATGAAGCTCAATGTTTCTCTGATTCCATAGATCTCACTCCTTTCTGGAAATCCCAAACGTCCTATTGGAATTCAACAGAGATCAAAGATACCAACTCGCTAAATTACACTTATGCGGATGTCTCAAAGGAAATAACTCCAAGCGTTATGAGCCTGAATATAAGTAAACTCTATGACGGTTCCGCTTTCGACCCAGTCTCCAAGCTTCAGAATCTCCAGCCGTCTCATGCTACCAATTCCATTATAGAATGGACCGCACGTGTTCGTTCCAAACAGTATGAACTCGGTGGCAGCTTCTCGGTGCTCCTCTTCCTGGGGAATGTCCCCCAAGCCCCTGAAGAGTGGTTTGAGAGCCCTACATTCGTTGGGTCCTTCGATGCGTTGGTTAACAGTACCCCGGAGCAGTGCTCCAACTGTCGGGCTAATGAAGACATCGAGATTTCGGGGTTTGTGCACCTCAACGCCGCTATTCTGAACCATTACGACCAGGCATCTCTTCAGCGAAATTATGTGGTTCCACGACTGACTAGAGACCTCTCCTGGCGCGTTTTGAAAGTGCGTACTATTGCGTTGAGTTTGGGAGGTTCTATCCTGAGTATACCGTAATTATCTTCAGTTGAGTGGTACAGTCGCGGATTTGCCGTCGCTCGAAGTGGTGGTTATGGCCACACCCCTTACGCTCCCTGCACGTGCCAATCTCCCGAATGCGGGACAACCAGAGTTTTACCCTGACATCACGCGTGGTAAGCCAGGAGGCTCTTGCGCTTAGTCTTAAGTTAGTGTCAATAATCCGTCGTCATGGGTCCTCGATATCTTGTCTTTCAGTCCGTGTGTAGTGCTATCAAACAATATTCCTACGGGAGTATACTGGTGGGAAGGGAGCTTCAATGTGGTTCCCAACGTTGTTCAGCATCCTTGTAACGACATCAAAAAGCTGTTATTTGTAATTCAGACTCTCTGAGAAAAGGCCTCGCTGTAAAGCACCTTGTTGATTCGCATGATACTCAAGCTTATGGACCCCGTTTTGTGGTCCGCAACACTATTTCCCTTTCCTGGGGCCCTAGAGCCCTCTGTTGGATTTATAGGTGGTGCCAAAGTGGGACCGAGCAACGAAAAATGCTGTTTGGCTCGAGTAGTGGCTCATTATAGAGTCCCCCACACGATATCAACACTGATACTTCCCATGGCGGGTATTTCATTCGTGAATGCTTGAAAAACCAGAGAGAAAATAATCGCTGAAACCGCGTGAAACTGATCCAAGGGGATTACTAGATCCTGCCGGACGCAAATAAAGAGGATCGCTGGAAACTCTTTGTTCACCCGTATCCCCAATGAAGAAAATAATCCGCGGTCATAGGGGCCGATATCACCCCTAAGTAACCAGCGTGTGGAGAGGAAGGCTGAATCTGGGCTCAACGAGAATCGCTCTTTGGGATGGCATTGAAAAGCGTCGGTCTAATAATTGGATGATATCATTTAATTGGATGCACATATGCTGCACGATCTGTTCTGTCACATAATAATCTTGTCCTTCCAAGCTCTTCAATTCCAAGTCCTGTTTCAACTCTCTAGACTGGTGGAGACCTGAGTATGGAATATTTTGATGGACCAATGCTCACAAAATATGAAGTGGGATGTAAGATGTGTAAAATGTACATATATTACGCGGTCCATACAGTGACCGACTCTTAGCAGGTAGAAACTAGTTTCTGTAACCTCACAAATACAGATCTTCTACGATGGGTATCATATATGCATCGTCACAGTTTGCGCGGAAAACCGTACCGACTCTCAGGGATTTACTGTCCACAGAGATTTAAAGCTGTTGACTATTTTCTTCTGCAGCAGCTTGGAAAACACGATTAATGGATATCACATATGAGTTGATATTTACATCATACCCTACAACTCCCTCTTCTTCATCAGTTCAATGTGGAATTACACCATGGTCCAGCAGAGCAAGGTAGCAAAGAAAGGCCAATGTATGATGTGGATGTGCCTTGTTCGGCACATTATTGGCTGCTTTGATCAGTTTGCAGCCATGAGGACGTCCACACGCATGCTGATTGGAACTATATGAATTCGTTATGTCCGAGGAGCTCCTAGGCCAGTGGGGCGGCTTATCCCATATTAAGCCAAAGTGATGTGTGGAATCCAATAACATAACGTAAGGGCATCTAGTGCAGAAAACGTATCTATGAGATTGTAAATGAACTTGGAATTTCCAGGATATATGTCGAAACCCACTTTCTGACCTGCGGAACCATTTTTGCCATTTCTGGACTAACCTCTCTAGAAATTCGGAATGAAGCTAGTGGTCCAGTTCGGGAGCCTATGATGTGTCTGTCCCACTCCGTTTCATGCAAGCTCTCAATGATCTGAAAATTCATCAGAGAAAATAGACATTGTGAAAAGCAATGGTCACCTTCTTTTCATGGATCACAAGTACATGGTGATCTGTATCACTTAAATCTCTATTTCCGAGAATTAACGCGTTATCGAGGAACAATATTTCTGGATCTAAAGGTTTCCACCCATGAAGATAGGATTGCAGCTTCAATGTCTACTTTACTTGCCTGGTCCGCTGATGCGTGGTCTGTATTGAGCCCTGATGGACACAACCTTGCGCTCGGAATAGGGAACACCAATTTGTTATAAATGTTTGAGAGAAGCTCATTGATCACTTGTACTGTTGGCACCAGGATGTTCACCAAGCATACATCCCTAAAACTATATATGAAAGTTGTCATTTGACAGATCCCATTATGTCATTGCATAAGGCTTCGACATACCTATTGGGTTAATCTTTATCATTCTTCAGATTTGGTATTGGGACACTGATTAGGGATGAATGTAGATTTGGACCTGTGACCCTATCCATCGATATCAGTACATATTTCACACTTGGAAATGTGTGCGGTTTTGTAGGAGTCTATCCATGTATTTATAGCTTCTTGGTAGTTGGGATGTTGGACTATGGTACAATGTCTCGCATAGTGTCTGAGTGCAAACCTGATCCCGGTCAACCCCTGGAACCTCGCCGTTTTCAGCAAGCTCAATCACAGCACAATACTCATCGCCACACATATCCACCTGCTGGTAATCTGACTCACAACAAGGTTCTTCACAGAGATTGAAGTCCACCACTGAACTTCTGTCTGGACCATTGCTGAACCCTCCAACAACTAGAATGGCAAGCTTATCCTCCCTGAACACATCCTCACTGAGCATAGAAGCAAATTGTCTGTATTCAGGTGACCCTATCATCATGCAGAATTTGGATCTTTCAGAAAGACAAACCCAAGTGACACTCGCAGCATTTTCAGCCACAGTCAATGCTATAGAGGCTTATTTTCACGATGAACCACTTACAAAGAATGTTGTACTTGAAGGGGACGTCTGGTTTGTCTCTGATTCTGTGCACTGATATGAATGTCCCCTTCAAGTACAACATTCTTTGTAAGTAGTTCATCGTGAAAATAAGCCTCTATAGCGTTGACCGTGGCTGAAAATGCTGCAAGTCCCACTTGGGTTTGTCTTTCTGAAAGATCCAAATTCTGCATGATGGTAGGGTCATCTGAATACAGACAAATTGCTTCTGTGCTCAGTGAGGATGTGTTCAGGGAGGATAAGCTTGCCATTCTAGTTGTTGGAGGGTTCAGCAATGGTCCAGACAGAAGTTCAGTGGCAGACTTCAATCTCTGTGAAGAACCTTGTTGTGAGTCAGATTACCAGCAGGTGGATATGCGTGGCGATGAGTATTGTGCTGTGATTGAGCTTGCTGAAAACGGCGAGGTTCCAGGGGTTGACCGGGATCAGGTTTGCGCTCAGACACTATGCGAGACATTGTACCATAGTCCAACATCCCAACTACCAAGAAACTATAAATACATGGATAGACTCCTACAAAACCACACACATTTCCAAGTGTGAAATATGTACTGATATCGATGGATAGGGTCACAGGTCCAAATCTACATTCATCCCTAATCAGTGTCCCAATCCCAAATCTGTTACCCAAGACTATGAATGATAAAGATCAACCCAATAGGTATGTCGAAGCCTTATGCAATGACATAATGGGTCTTAGTAATTATTCGTGAATTTCAAACTGCTCAACCCAAGTTCTCTCCGTTCGCCCCGACCGTTACTCATCCACCAGTTTTCAACCTTCTTGTTGACCCCTAGCCCTTAAGGTCTCAGCAAATACGTTTGATGGATTTACCTCCCGTGAACATCGAAAGCGGATTTTTCCACTTCAATCCCCCACGAAATGTGGACGAGTTGATTGCTTTTAGTGAAAAAATTGACTCGTACAAGGACGCTTCCTTTGATGCTTCTTTGCAGCCAAATCACGCTCTTGTTGTGACTAACTATATGAGATCCTTTCACGATCCACCGTCACCCGGAAGCCGCGAGCTGCCTCCACTCATACAGCAGGGCACAGGTCACTTCTCCACCATTCCTCATCTAGTGTTGAGGATCCCTCTGCAGGTCGGGTACAAGAAGTGGTCTCAGGTTTGGACAGGCATCATGACCTCGAAGGACTTGCCTGATGTTCCACCCGCGCCTGTTGTGATCAAGCTATTCCAAGAGAGCTTTTTCCACGCTCGTCCTGCCTTGCTTGACTTCTGGGGTGATTTTCAATATGCTGAATGGTTTCCTGGTGCACGATTGGCGGCTAATGAAAATTATGCATATGATCATATGAGAGCGCTACAAGGTAACCTTTGTTTCCTCCATGTGCGCGCGTTATGCGTTGCTGCAGACGATGAAGTGATCCATTGTTCATACGTAGGCCGTAACATACCCTGGTCGTATGGCTTTTTCAAGGTATTTCTTGTCACATCACCTTAGACAAACCACTGATTTCCCCAGTGCTTACTTCCTAACGGCGAGATGACATTTGGACACGTTATGGAATTGGTCACTGGCCCGACGGGTTTCGAAAAGACTGCCGATGAACTCGGACTGAATGAGACTGGTGTATTTAACTTGGTCAGTAGGTTTGACATGCCTCGTCTTCATCGATCGACTCGCTTCTCAGGCAGACTCGCTTGCTATGGCTGTATACAAGTTGTACGAGTGCGATATTGCTCATTCGGATCTCTCGGGACGTAATGTTATCATCCAGCATGACCCTTCCACCCAGGACTGCAACACCGTGTTGGTAGACTTTGCATTCTGCAGAACCAATGCGCCGCCTGATAACCAACAGGTCGGTCTCAGTATTGATATGGACGGGTATGGCGCTTACGCTTAGTATGCTCGGGTGGCGCTCACCCTCCCTCCCAACTATCAGGGTCTTGGTGGTGCTTCGAGAATTAGGACTAGCGGAACGTGCGCTTCCATGGAGGGTATCGCGTTTGAAAATGGACCTACCATATCGTGAAGTATTGGATATGTTCCATCGAAAGTCTGGGATAGGGTCGCCTGAGTTCGACGAAGGAACACCATTAGGACAGACTCTTTCACCTTCCCTACTCGATCCAGAAGAGAGTCTCCGGTCGTCAGGGCCACTTCCACCTTGCAGTAGCCATTATACGGAGAATAAGGATGGGGGGGAGCTCGGCAGGGATTACTCACTGGAATGGGCAGAGTACTCGAGGGGCGGTACCGTTTAGACCTATACGGTGTACCGTCTTGTTGAGCTCCGCAATCGATTCCACGTGGTGCTCAAGACCAGTGAGGAAGTATATACCATGATGGCCAAATGCTCGCCGTTTTTTACCTGGGGTGTAACGTGTAGAATGCACAATACTACCAAGCGCGTTGATACGCATTTTCAGCAGATATTTAGAATGTCCTGGTATAAATATGCAAATATGCTGGAAAGGCATGGGACTCCATTGTGGGCTTGCTATTCACTGGATTTGTCAACGCCTAAGCTGGTTCCCTGAAATGTCATAGTGCGATTGGACATGTTAGATTGAGAAGTTTTCTAAATCAGCAGCTCCTCAGTGACTGCTCAAGCTGTCATATTGCTTGTAGCTATCTAAATTAACAACAATACCTTTTCTGTCTTTGTTATGTAATCTTACAAGGGCTCACTTCCTCAGTGACGGTTCAAACTGAGGAAGGAGATTGTGGTGAGCTGTCTCACTTGCATTTACCCTACAATGGCTCCTTTTGTGCCAAGTGAATTACATGGTGAAATTCATCCATTACCACTGGTAACACTGAAGGCACCCAAAACCAACTACTTGGCTTGGAAGCAAAAATGTCTGGGCTGTGCAAAGAGAAAACAAGAGAAAAATTCTGGGTTGTGTGAAGAGAAAAAAAAGATAATGATACATTGGTGTGAGCCCAGAAAAACAAGGAAATTTTTGAGAAGCCATCAAGTGAATGTTAGCATAGTTTTGAAGAAATTGATAAAGCTAAATTCTTCTGACATGCTACAGTGTCTTTTGAGTGATATCATATATCTCATAGCTTATGCTAGATGATTTATACTAATATTATTATCATTCTTCAATCTATTTGCAACTTCACAGATAATGCTTCTATAGTCTCAATAAGCCAAAGACATGTTTCTATATGCACATTTCCCACAGTTGTTCCTCACTAGCCATGGATAGGCTGAAACACCACTTAAGAAGTGATTGGAGGCTTGAGAGGATGTGATCAAAATATGATAGAACATATCCTGCAGTCTGTGTCCAGTTAAATGATATCATTCCACAGGTACATTGTGGTTTTCTGATACAATTCTGGAAGACAATTTTCATGGAGATCAGGTTTGCACTCCATTCCAACACTGTGATTACTACAAGCTGGAGGCTCCCACCACCATGGGGGACAGTTTTATCCAGTGACTGATACAGGTACGATATCCAAAACATCACTATCCATTGCAGGTCAAGGTATATATGTTGAATGGTGAAGCTGTAGAATACAATCTCAGTCTGGATATTGACTATATTAGGTTTGTACCTGTAGAATACAATCTATCTATGCATATGTTCATGGTTTTGTGTCAAGCATGTCACAGAAAGAAAAAACTACTCACCTCATTCTGGATATAACCAACTGAGGTGATAAGAATATCTATGTTCTACTTATAAAGGAATGATAGGAGTGTGGACATAGAGAATGTGGATCATGTGTGGACTGGACAAAGCACTGAGGGATCCAGAAATGTTGCGGTGTGGTTCTCAACACTACACTTGAAACAGCACAGGGGCTAGATATAAATATCAAAGATGGGCATTATATGGACTGCATGAAGTAACAGATGTAGAGATATTGCGAGCTCGCACCTTAGGTGTCACATGACCTGTTGAGACTACCTGAGTCACACTGTAACTAAAAGTTTTCTTCATCGAATTATAATGATCTCCCAAGTGAAAATCGCCACGTTCGAGGGGAAACTCAACATAATTTGACCACACCCGTATTGGACAACCTGAGTGTACTGGCTTGTCCTCTCACCCATCTTGATGACCACAAAAATGTACTTGATCTAAATTTCCCCTACGATGTCTGAAGACTGCGATCCAATTTTCTCTGCACTTACTGATGGGAACTATGTGGAATGGGAAATACACATGGAAGCAGATCTGGTGGAACAAGGATTGTGGGAATACGTGTTTGGGATGGTTGTGAAGCCAGAAGGTGATACGGCTGGTGCCAGGAAGGCTGCTCTGGAGTATGAGATGAAAATGAGGCAGACCAGGGCCAGAATGATCAAGAAGGTCACGGCCGGTCAGTTGCCTCATATGAAGGATCCCAACCCGAAGAAAGTCTGGGTGGAATTACAGTGCGTCCATCAGGCCCAGGCTTTGGTTCAAAGCTGGCGATGCAACATGTGTTCATCAACGCTAGGATGAAAGTGGATGAATCCCAAGAGGTTGTGGAGAGTATGGCCTTGTTGTCAGGGGACAACCGGTTTATTCCCTTTTTCCTCTCTTTTTCCCCTTTTTCCCTTTTCCCCCTTTCCCTTTTCCCTCCTTTTCCCTATTTCCATTTATACTAGATCTATCCTATCTCTAGTATTATGTCCTTCGCCTCCCTTTTTCTCTATTTTCCCCTAGTGCTAGTTACACCTTTATTTGCTCTTGTTTGACCACCAGTAGCTATATAGTTAGTCGCTTAGGTAAGGGAATCCTCACCCTTTTCTCTTTGGATTTCCCTTACCAGGTATGCATCTCGCTACTGTAGTTACTCTTGATTTTTATATAACTTTGGATTTCCCTTACCAGCCTAGAGTGAGTCCCTGTGGGTAGCTTGGGGTTCGAGTCCCCTTGCAGGCCTAGGCAGGATGCTAACAGGGTAGTATCCCCTGTAGTATGCTTGCCAGCAGGCATATCCCGGGTAAGGTGAGGTTGCCCTTACACTTGTGGATTGGGAGAGTGAAAGGAATGCACCTTGGTCTTGAGGCCATTGGAGTAGATGTGACTGATGACAATGTTATCCTCGTGCTCATGAATGGGCTTCCTGCGGTCTACAGTCAAATCGTAATAATGTTGGACGCCGCTCGCGCAGAAGATATCACACTTGAGAATGTTATCACGCAGCTTGTGAACGAGGAGCGACGACAAGATATTGATATTGTCAAAAGGGAAGAACAAAAGAAACTAGGAGAATCTGCACTTGTTGCCAAGAAAGGGCGCGACTTCTCGGACATTACCTGTTTTTCTTGCGGGAAGAAGGGACACTTTCGCTCTCAGTGTCCAGAGAGGAAAGGAGAGGTGGGAGAAACAGCTGCTGTTGCACTCAACTCAGGTGATCAATTTGCATTCTAAATTACATGGTGCTTCGCTCGAGAAGGTGTGTAGAGATATTGCGAGCTCGCACCTTAGGTGTCACGTGACCTGTTGAGACTACCCGAGTCACACTGTAACTAAAAGTTTTCTTCGTCGAATTATAACGATCTCCCAGGTGAAAATCGCCGCGTTCGAGGGGAAACTCAACAACAGATGTGCGACTAAAGATCTTGACAGGATATGACCATAGTATCTGCGAGTTGACCAGGGCTTTTCTAGGAGCGATTCTCATCAAGTTCTGATTCATCATTGTTCTCCATGTGACATTAGCCCACACGACCGCGGACAATAATCCTCATCGGATGAATGAGAAGATTCCAGTGGTTCTCTTTCCTTGAAACCGGTTGAATTCGAATCCAGCGACCCGCTTTCATCGAGCTCGGTCGAATCCAACGATCCTCTCGAATCAGTTTCAAGCAGTTTCAGCTATAAGCTTCTTTCTTCAATCTCAGCTATCGTCCATTTTCAAACGCGATTGCACCAGGGGTTGGCACGTGCCGATGATCTTAGTTCTCGAAGCACCACGAAGATCCTGGCGATTCAGATCGAGCCTAAGCACTATTGGAGCGGACTAATTATTAAGCTCACATTTCTATATCCACTATGAAGCATGACTTCCGCATAGAGGGTGGGTCAAGTGTTCTGCAGAATGCAAAATCCAGCAACACGGTATTGCGGTCTTGGGTGGAAGGGTTGTGCTGAATAATAACATTATGCCCAGTAATATCCCAATGAGTAATACTGCATTGGTGCATATTGGATATAGCCATAGCAAGGGAGTCTATCTGAGATGCAATTGTTGTAAGAAGGTTTTCTGCTGCAGATCCAGACAGAAGTCCTAATGAGAGGGGGAATCAAACTTCTTTAGTTTTTATGTTAACTATTTACAAGAATTTATATCTAAAGAGATGTGGAATGTGGACTAAGTATAGATCCATAATCACCGTACAGGGAGCGCCGCTCCCTTATAGTGTTTCAATATACACACGTTGCGTGTCAAAATTTACCGTACCAAGTTGAATAATCCGGTCTCGTCCAGCTTGAGTTTTCGGGTGGCCTTCATAGATGCAAAAATGCCATCGACTAATTCCATGACATGCCCAAATGCCGTCTCTCCACTCGGGAGTAAGCACTGTGACGATTCAGGGATCCGTCTTAGATGGTGGGATAATAAATACCTTGCAAAATCCATACGACCATGGTATGCTACGGCCTAATGAATCCAAATCGACCAATTGATCTTCTTAAGAAGCAAGTAGGTCAGATAGCGAGAAAGAAATGCTACCTTGTAATTTTCTCATATGATCATATGCATAAGCTTCGTTCGCCGCCAATTGGTAGGAGAAATGGATGGGGTGACAAAGCGCCGCGTACGCTCCAGGCGGAGCTCGAAATGCGAGCGTATTTTGTCGGACTGATATCCTGATATACCTATCTTGTTAACCTTTATCATCGCGTTACCATGAACAGAGAATAAGGGGTTGGCACTTATTGATGGTCTCTGATTAGTCGGATGAGTAAAGATTTTGACCTGCCACGTCAAACTCCGTCGATGTCTATCATCCATTGGTATAACTGGCTTGGAACGCATGTATCTATCTACTCGCACATATATAATTGCACGGTATCGAGAGGTTTGGCTCATAGAACAAATGTCTCACAGACCATCTGATCAATCAACTCAAACCCAGGGCCGGCACTTCCAGATTGCTAGTGCTCAACCCCTGCACAGTAATTGTTATGCACATTTACCTGCTGGTAATCCCAACCCACCCCAAGGATCTTCTTGCTCACATGGTGATCCTACTTTGGACACTCTACCAGACATTAATATTCTCTCTCTTAATGTTGCAACTCACTGTGAATCTCAGGAACCTCTCTCCAACAGTGTTTCTGAGGAGGCACTAATGTCAAGATTGAAATATTTCTTTGGTACCCCTAGAACAACACCTCTTTTCTTGACAGTTTTATAGAAACAACTGAGGATGAAACTCAGAAAAATGCATTTTGTGCCATTTTTCTGTCTGGAGACCAACAGGACAACTATGGCTGGGAGCTCCTTGACCTCATTAATACAGATGACCTAGAAGAAATCACAGCCTTTATCAGTAAGATTTCATTCATCCTGAACTCAAACAAGCTGAAGTCTGCCATCCAACTTTTAAGATTGTGATTTCTTCTGGGTCATCTGTATTAACAAGGTCAAGGAGCTCCTGGCCATAGTTGTCATCTTGGTCTTCAGACAGAAAAATGGCATGGAATGCAGTTTTCTGACTTTTGTCCTCAGGTGTCTCTACAAAACTGTCAAGAAAATAGAGTGTTTTTCTAGGAGTACCAAAGAAATATTTCAGTCTTGACATTAGTTCCTCCTCAGAAGCACTAGCAGAGGGAGGCTCCAGAGATTCACAGTGAGTTGGATCATTGAGAGAGTGTGTACTAATGTCTGGTAAGGTGGGACCACCATAGAAGCATGAAGATTGTTGGGGTGGGTTGGGATTACCAGCAAGTAAATGTGCATAATGATTACTGTGCTGGGGTTGAGCACTAGCAATCTGGAAATGCCAGCCCTGGGTTTGAGTTGATTGGTCAGATGGTCTGTGAGACATTTGTTCTATGATCCCAACTTCTCAATACTATGCAATTATATATGTATGAGTAGACATGTGTGTTCCAGCACAGTTATACCAATGGATGATAGACATCGATGGAGTTTGACATCACAGGTCCAAATCTTTACTCATCTGACTAATCAGAGACCATCAATAAGTGCCAACACCCTGATTCTCCGTTCATGGTGATACAATGATAAAGGTTAACAAAATAGGTATATCAGGATATCAGTCTGACAAAAAGCTACACTCCCATTTCGAGCTCCGCCTTGAGCGTATGCAGCACCTTGTCACCCCATCCATTTCTCCTAAGGTAGAGGTCACTGTCAGAATTCAATTATCAAAGATAAATGTTATAGATGAATGTATTGTTAGTAAGAATGTTCGAAAATGTTTCCATATGAATAGAATGGTATTCGAAAGCGAATAGGAAGTGCCCCTGGTTGGGTGTTAGGTAGTTGTATATAGTTGTATCACTGGTAGAGGGGACCCTTAGACTTTTCTCTTTGGATCTCCCCTCTGCTAGAGTGCTAGGAGGGTTGCCCTTACAGACAAACCCTTATTTCACTTCCTTAAACAACGACCCTGAGTGTCGGAGATGAACGCGTCAACATATTGAATTGTATGTCTTGTCACCATAAGCTTTTAGAAGCATAGAATCGACCCTGATATTGAGTTCCTAGAAATAGATGGGGATAGTGATGGGGATAGTGTAGATGCTTCTTTTCTGAGGAAAGGCTAATAACAGAACCTGATCTCTTGGTTGGATCCTTGTGATGTTTCTAGGACAATTCAGGGTGTTAAGGGTGATGGAATGTTGAATGGTTCATGTGTGACGAGTTTGGCGATGATTCGGGTTCCAAAGAATCGATTCAGAAGAATGATGTTCAGGTGGTTCGGAAGGCGGAGTAGAGCACAAATCATGATTGTGACAGTCACCAGGAATGGGCACCCCTTATGTAATATGGGTGCCTATGTCATGTGAGCACAAAATTTCTTCACAAAAAAAAAAGAAAAGTGCTAGAATTTGCCTGGAAATTAGTTTTGAAAAAAAAAAATTATTATTTCTTTTAATATGCTACAACAAAAATATAATTCTGCATTATAGTTACATAAAACTAGGTTTCTTAGGACCGAGCATCTATGTCTCCACTGTGTCAAGATCCAAATATCAGTGATAAAAGTTGTAGATGAATGTGGTGTTAGTAATTTGTTTGGAAATGTTTCCAACGATAATAGAATGGTATTCGAAAGTGAATATAAATCCTACAGTAAATTTTCAGAACGTTTGTGAACAAAATGCATAGTTCCAAAGAGATAGAGGTTCCAAAAGGATTCTATCTCGTAGATCAAATGAAATTTGTAGTTCATGTTGATCACAACCAATGATTTCACATTTTTTCGAAGTAGGTTTAAATTAATACAAGTAGAATTGGAGTGCTCACTCAAATATGAAGTTGTTGTTTTGAGAGGATTTTACGACAAGTTGGCAAGTTTGGGTAGAACAATCAAGTAGACATACAATAATTAAACTAAGGAATATACATGCGAATGTGCTAGCTTTTATACCAAACTGTTCAGAAGAGAGAGCAAACAGGAAGGAGTCCATAAAGGTTGGAAAGTAGCTAAGGCACATGTATACTAATTAATGGCCATAGGAAACAAAGAACAAAGGTGGCAGAGAATTTTAAAACATCAATGGACTAACAATAGTTCTTGAAACATGTTTCTGAACCGCATGGCCCTTCGAGTAGGGATGACCATATACAAATCCTTTGGATGGCAATCCTGAGGGTCTAGAACTTTCATATCATAGAGTCTGATGAGCAAGCTTCCACACAATAGAAACAACTCAATCAATGAGTTTATCGGAAAAGATTGGGATAGTGATGGGGATAGTCAAGGTGCTTCTTTCCCAGAAAAGACTATGGTCGGACCTGGTTATTGATTGTTTCATTGAACACTTGATGGGGTGATTCCTAATAAGAAAATAAATGGGAATTTTTATGTATTTTATTTGAATTTATTCGATTTGTTTTTGGGGTTTTCTTCAAGTTTGCTTGAGGTGGTCTTTGAAAGGGCAACCCTCCTAGCACCCATAGGTATCTAGTAGAGGGGAAATCCAAAGATATATATATGTATAAGAAAATACAGTGAAGGAACTCTCACCTAGTAGAGGGGAAATCCAAAGAGAAAAGTCTAGGGATCCCCGCTACTAGTGAAGAAACTATATACGACTACCTAACTCCCAACCAGGGGCACTCCTACGTGCTGTCAACCCTGCCCGACTTCTATCCCCATAAGGCACTTCGACCCTGACGAAGGTCAGATGTCGGGCCAAAGTGTCAGAATCCAAATAACAGTGATAAATGTTGTGGATGAATGTTGTGTTTAGTAAAGTGTTCGGAAGTATTCCTAATGTTAACAGAATGGTTTTGGAAAATGAATAGAGATCCTACAGTAAAAGCGAATGGCTTTCAGAACGTCTGCAAATGAAGTGCATGGTTCCGAAGAGACAGAAGTTCTGAAAGGATTCTATCTCGTGAATTGAATGAACTTTGCAGTCCATGTCGATCACAGCCTATGATCTTACATTCCTTGAAGTGGATTTAACTAATAAAAGTTGAATTAGAGTGCTTACTCAAAAAATATAAAGTTGTTGGTGAAGTTGAGTTGGGAGTGAGTTTGGCAAGTGTGAGTAGAAAATCAAGTTGACATACGATAATTGAACTAGAGAATGTACATGCGAATGTGCTAGCTATATACTAAACCATTCGGAAGAAAGAGCGAATGGGAGTGAGTCCGTGATGGTTAGAAAGTAGCCAAGGTACATGTATACTAATTAAAGGCCATAGGAAACAAAGAACAAGGGTGGTAGGAAAATTGTGAATGAAGAAAAAGATTAACGGACCCACAATAACTCTTGAAACATGTTTCCAAATCGCATGGCTCTTCGGGTAGAACTAACCGTCCCTAAATCCTTCGGAGGGTGATCCTGAGGGTCTAGAACATTCATATCATAGAACATGATGATATGGAATGTCATCGCAAGCTTCCACACAATAGAAATAACTCAATCAATGAGTTCATTGGAAAAGATGGGGATAGTGATGGGGATAGTCAGGGTGCTTCTTTTCCAGAAAAGATTATGATCGGACCTGATTATTGATCGTTTCACTAAACACTTCATGGAGTGATTCCTGAACTAGATTGGGTGACTGGATCAAATGTATGTGAAGCATTGATGCAAGGGTGATTCGGAATTTGGAAGATCCATTTGGAAGGATTGGTTTGGAAGGACAATGATATAGATGAGGTGTCCATATTGTGATCGTAACACAAAGGTTCGGATCAAATGTTCGAGTTCTACCCCGAGGTTGGCTGAGGTCTCAGGTGGTCCGAGGTTTTGGGTTCATGCTTGGAGGCTTCGGGTCAATGACCTGAGGTTTCGGACCGAGGTTCTCATGCCTCGGACTTGTGGTTCGCATGTGTAGGGGCCTTGGAGATGGAGGGCTTGGTGAAAACAGGTTGTCCCCTGACAGTCTTTAAGCGCCTAAAAGATAATCTAACTGAGATATGAATTCTAGTGCAGGGGATGTGCTGATGCGGGAGCAAAATATCAGTGCTTAAAGTTCATGAACTGCAGCATGACTTGTAGATAGAGAGATAACAGTAACTTAGCAGATTGAGATAGCCACTGGGTTGAATAGAACACTTGAAATGATGATGAACAGCCAGTGACGATTCGTTAACAAAGCAAGGGTTGTAGAGATATCAAGCAAAGAGATAGAGACTATGTCAGAGATGTGGAGGTTATACTGCCTTATATTCTGATGAGAATTACAAGCATACTTATAGGGAGAGCTAGCTAATAATTGTCCTTTGTGTTTCCAAGAAGAATATTGGGGTGATGGAGTGATTCTGGGGTTGCAGTCTACATGAGGGGAAGAGTGTACAAAAATGTACTAAAAACATATTCAAGGCATCTGAAACCAATCGTGATGTGGTAGGAAATGTAGATCATGTCTTTAACTACTATATCCAGTCAAAATAACTGGAGAAAAGATCAAAGAAAAATGTGAAACTCCGTTTCGAAGCTCCCAGCGCTTGTTTAAATGAAATCGAAGCGATCGGCTTCGTTCGGGGATTGGTGACGATAGGGGTGGATGGAAATAGAAGTTGAATGGTCGTATGAGTGATTGGAAGTGTTTCAGAGCCATGTGGAGCTCGATCGGTGGCTATTGAAGCCCGTTCGTGTCCGAAGTGCATATATGTGCACGTTCGTCCCTGCATAGTCTCGGGGATCTCGGCGAGGGATGGTAAAGAAGTGACCTGTGCCCCACTGTACCAGGGGAGGCAGCTCGCGGGTTCCAGGGGATGGTGGATCATGATAAGATCTCATATAGTTCGTTACCACAAGGGAATAGTTAGACTGTAAAGGAGCACGGATCGAAGAATCTCTGTACTCCTCGAGCCTTTCGTGATAAACATCTAAATCCTCCATGTTTTGCAGACGGTTGATGTAAAAAAATCCGCTTTCGATGTTCACAGAGGGTAAATTTGTCATGAATTATACACACTGCTCAATAATTTGCCTTGTTTTGTTGTATAGCACCGGAGATCAAGCGAGGGCACAAACGGTAGGAGAAATGGATGGGGTGACAAGAAGCACGAAAGGCGGAGCTCGAACTTTGATTGTAGCTCTCAAGGTAGAGGTCACCATGAACGGGCACCCCTTACATAAGCATGAAGCACATTTTCTTCAAGACTAGCTGTGCTGGTGGCCTTCGGCCACCCGGCAGCTCCTGTGGGGGCAAATCCTCGCTATGCTCGGCTTCGATGCAAGAGGCGAACCCTCGCTGTGCTTGGCTTCATTGCAAGAAGGCAAATCCTTGCTATGCTCAGCTTCAATGCAAGATAGTGAATCCTTACTCCACCCTTGAACTTTGACACTTCTCAATCTTTATTTTTTAACTAATTCTACTGTCTCTTTAACTACCTTGAAGTAATACATTTGTCTTTCTGAATCTTTGTAGTTACTTCTTTCACTCCTTACTTTCATTCTTTCATCCATTCTCAACACTCATCCTATTTCCCTCCATCTATACATACTCTTTCAACATATATTCATACATTACAACCTATTTATCTCTGTCTTTTAAATCCTCTTTATCAGTTCTATCATATCTAACTAAATAAATTAAAAACTGAGTCCCTATCAGGCCCTGAGCAGTACATCCTTATACACAATCTTCATGCTTTCTCTACCTTCCCTAAGGAGAACTTTCACTTTGCTCCAATTTCTCCTTCTTGATACACCAACATAAAACTGTCCATGCCCAAACACAGGATATCCCAAGTCTATCCCTACTGTTCCTAGAGACTGTCCTTGGGACTTGTTGATAGTCATTGCAAATGCTAAACGTACAGGAAACTGGCATCAATGTAACTCAAATGGTAGCTCCTCAGAGGATGGTGTTAGAGTAATCCGAGGAATGAATGCTAACTGTCCTGCACATGGTCCAGTCATGATCTTCACATGTAGTACTTTGTTGGTCATATTCATTAATCTAAGCCTTGTTCCATTACAGAGTCCCAGGCCAGGATCCAGATTCCAAAGGAGCATTAAAGGTACACCTTGTTTAACTTCAAGCTGGGATGGAGGCAACCCACCCATGTTAATAGAATTGAGATATTCCACAGGATATTGTTCTCCTTGATCCTCAGCTCCTTTAACAGAATCTGCACTGGGATAGATACAACCTTCTCCTAGGAACTTCTGGAAGATTGAAGAGTTGATTTCATCTACTTCAACATTCCTTGGACAAAGAATAGCATGCTCCAGAAAGTAGCTATCCTGAAGAGCATTGCCATTGTTAATGCCAGGATAAATAAATTGGATGAGATCTGATGAATCAGGGCCACAAACCATATGCTCAGGCAGGGCAAAAGTATGGTCTAGGGGAAGATCCTTTCCATGACCTACATCCAGGAGCCATTTTGCAAACTGAGTGCTTTGTGGGTCATTTGCATCTACATGCATGTTCTTGGTAAGATGGAGTACTTTAACATGCCTCCACAGGTAAGACTTTTGAATGCAAGCACCAACTATATCCTCCTTTGTGCCTTTGTGAACAATAGGCAAAGTCTGCTGAAAGTCACCTCCAAAGGCTACTGTGATACCACTAAAGGGAAGATTAGGCTGATCTAAAAAATCCCTCAGAGTGCTATCAATAGCTTCTGCTGCAAAGCGATGTTGCATGGGAACTTCATCCCAGACGATAAGACTGGAATCATGATCTCAGGAGTAGTCCTACCATGGTCTGGGGATAGAGTGGGGGATAAAATCAAAGGCACAGAGACTCACTTATTCCACCAGAACTCAAAGAAAGGATGGCATTGGCATGGGAAAACAAAATTAAGTGAAAAAAAAGCTAAAATCAGAGGTGCAGAGACTCACAACTCAAAGAAAGGATGCTAAGGTGAAAATCAGAGAATACAAATAAATGGAATGGAAAAAAAGTGAAAATAAGAGATGTGAACCCAAAGAAAGGAAGGCACTGGCATGGGTGAGCAAAATAGGTATAAAAAAAGCAAAAGTAAGAGATGGAGAGACTAACCTATGCCACTGGAGCCCAAAGGAAGGACTGGAAGGGCATGGGGAAACATAAATAGGTGGAAAAAGGGAAAATCAGAGAGTTAGAGAGTCACCTATACTATCAGAACCCAAGGAAAGGAAGGCACTGGCATGGGAGAGCAATATTAGGTGAAAAAAGCAAAAATAAGGGATAGAGACTCATCTATGCTTTTGGAACTCAAAGCAAAGATAGCACTGGCATTGGAGAACAAAAATAGGTGAAAGAAAGTGAAAAAAGGGGATAGAGACTCACCTATGCTCCTGGAACTCAAAGAAAGGAAAGCACTGACATGTGACAACAAAAATAGGTGAAATAAAGTGAAAAAAAGGGATAGAGACTCAGCCATGCTCCTGGAACTCAAAGAAAGGAAAGCATGTGACAACAAAAATAGGTGAAAAAAAAGCAAAATAAAGACTTTCAGAGACTCACCTATGCTCCTGGAACTCAAAGAAAGGAAAGTAATGACATGGGACAACAAAATAGGTGAAAAAAAGTGGCAAAAAAGGGGATAGAGACTCACCTATGCTTCTGGAACTCTAAGAAAGGAAAGCACTGACATGGGACAACAAAAATAGATGAAAAAAGCAAAATAAAAGGTTTTCAGAGACTCAGCTATGCTCCTGGAACTCAAAGAAAGAAAGGCACTGGCATGGGAGAGCAAAAACAGATGAATAAAAGCACAAAAAAGACATTCAGAGACCCAGAACCAAAGAAAGGACAAAATAGGTGAATAAAAGCAAAAAAAAGACATGCAGAGACTCACTTATTCTCAGGAAGATGGGAACAAAATTAAGTGAATGAGAGGCACAGCAGCAATAAATGATGTGGGGCAGCGGGGCCACAAAACTGCAAGGAATGTGAAATGAAGGAGATTTGAAACTCCGACATGGCATATGGAAATGGCGTGGGGCGACTCAAAATGGGCGGTCTGGGGACAGCGCTTGCGGATTGAAATTCAGCTTAATGACTCAGCAATTATATAAGCATTGAGCCAGTCGCTTTATAGTATAGAATGGCGCGTGACTGAGAAGTGGGAAATTGAACTCCGATCTAATGACTCAGCGCAGCCCACATGGACCCTGGGAGGAGCTTTATATTATAGATGACTACTAGATATTAGGAGAGGGATAAAATACAAATTTAGCTCCTAGAATATGTTTAGTATATTACTTGCTAAGACTTGTTGCAGAGACTTGAGAAAAAAAACACAAAACTGAGGGACTAGAAGCAATTTTAAGGTTAAAATATTCAAAAAAAAAATTAATTTTTTTTGTAATTCCTGCATGAATTGTGGAACTTTTCATTTTTCATGAAGAAAATTTTGCAGATCACGTGGTCGTTAGCTGAGGTCACGTGATCTTGGCTCCTCGGCTAACGATCACGTAAACGGTCTTTGGTATGGTGGGTAGACTGTGGAGTGTGGGGTGGTAGCAGTGGAGACATGGAAGCTCAGTCCTAAGAAACCTAGTTTTATGTAACTATAATGTAGAATTATATTTTTGTTGTAGTATATTGAAAAAAAAAAATTTGTTTTTTCAAAACTAATTTCTGGGCAAATTCTAGCACTTTTCATTTTTTTGCGAAGAAATTTTGTGCTCATGTGACGTAGGCGCCCATATTACATAAGGGGTGCCCGTTCCTGGTGACTTTTACCTTAGTTGGAATTAGCTGCGCTGACCTATCCATCAACAATAAACTGATACCTTGATATACCCATTTTGTTAATCTTTATCATTGCATCTCTGTAGATAGAGAATCGAGAGGTTGGAACTTATCAATGGTCTCTGATTGGTTGGATGAGTAAAGTTTTGGACCTGCGACATCAAACTCCATTGATGTCTATCATCCATTGATATAACTGTGTTGGAACACATGTGTCTACTCACACATATATAATTGCATGATATTGAGATGTTGGGTTTATAGAACAAATGTCTCACAGATCATCTGACAGACCTACTCAAACCCAGGGCCGGCGCTTCCAGATTACTAGTGCTCAACCCCAGCACAGTAATCATTATGCACATTTACCCGCTGGTAATGCCAGCCCACCCCAAGGATCTTCTTGCTTCCGTGGTGATCCCACCCTACCGGACATTAGCACTCTCTCTCTTGATGATCCAACTCACCATGAATCTCAGAATCCTCTCTCCACTAGCACTTCTGAAAAGGAAATAATGTCAAGATTGAAATATTTCTTTGGTACTCCTAGAAAAACACTCTATTTTCTTGATAGTTTTGTAGAGACACCTGAGGACAAAAGTCAGAAAAAGGCATTCTGTGCCATTTTTCTGTCTGAAGACCAAGAAGACAACTACAGCCAGGAGCTCCTTGACCTCATCAATACAGATGACCCAGAAGAAATTGGAATCTTCATCAATGAGATTTCATTTGTCATGAACTCAAACAAGCTGAAGTCTGCTGCCCAACTTTTGTCCACACCAGTACCAGAACCTCACACACCCAGGAGACAGAATTATTCCTCCAAAAGCATGGCTACAAATTCACTGCACTCAGATGACCCAATTGGCCTGCAGTACTTGGACTTTTGTTGGCTTTTATGAGCACAGTTGACAGTATACAGACCTACTTCTACGATGAGCCACTTAGGAAAAGGGTTGTTGTTGAGGGGGATGTTTGGGATGTAATCAAATTCTGCATGCATTTACACATTTATTGACTGATAACTTCTCTTCACACTACAGGGATGTATGCTTGGTGAACATCCTGGTTCTGGCAGTCCAGGTTGTTAATAAAACACTGTCCAACATATATGATTCAAAGCATGTTCCCAATAATGAGCACAAGACTGTGTCCATCAGGGCTCAATATAGACAACCTGAATGCTCTCAAGGTAAGTAAAGCAGAACTTGAGGAGATATTGTGCTCTACTAGTGGCAGCATTGGTACCATCTCAAAAATTTGTTCTAAACATTGCCCTGAAAAAACCTAAATCAAAATGGGATCTGGACAAGCTCAACAGCCCCTGGAAGGTCAATCCAATCTGGGGATGTGTTATAGTAGGGGACAAAACTGTTCATATGTTGTGAACACTTTGATTGTGTAGCAAATAATGCAATGATCACATAAGCACAAAATCTGATATATTCATCATGATAGCCCTGCATCTTAGATTGAAGTCAATCACCAGGAGGATTATGTAATTATCAATTTTGGCCAAGATATTAATTTTTTAAAATAATCAAACTTGTGAATGGTTTTGTCCTCTCTATTTTTTTCATTAAAAAATGATACAGAGTTGAAAATCACCTGACATGTCACGTGATATCACATGATCATAATGAGGGTTTGTTTCTATCCAAACAACACCAAATACCCCCTTGTTTTCAACCATGAAGTTCCTCTCTGCTGCCAAAGTTGACTCTATCACTCAACTACTTAAATCTGGTCATTCTGGCCATTATATCTCCTCCTACCTTGGTGTCTCTGTTGGTTTCATCTCCAAGATTGGCAGGAAACACTGTCCTTACATCACCAAGTCCTCTGGTGGTAGCCCTGTCAAGATCCCCCCCCCCCCCAATCTCCATCATATCATGCATCCCATGGAAAGATGGAAGATTGAGAATGTGATGCAAGGCATCCAGGTGCTCAAAAACATTCTTAATCAACCCTTAGCCTCCAAACCTGTAAGAAGGCACCTGAAGAAGGCAGGGAAGAATGTAGTTGTGAAGAAGAAGCCACTTCTTAGTGTAACAAATAGGAAGGTGAGGAGGGAGTTTTCAGAAGCTCATCTAGAGTGGACTGTAGAGGACTGGAAGCATGTTGTCTGGTCAGAATTGTGGAAGTGGACCGATGCTTTGCATGGCAGGTCCGATTCCCCCTCCCCCCCTCCCAGAAATTTTTCTTGTTTTTTTTTCTTTGCACGGCTTAGACATTTTTCTACCAAGCCAAGTTTTTGGTTTTGGATGCCTTCAGGGTCACTAATAACAGTGAATACTACCACCAGAAGAGAGAGTAGAAGATGACTAATAAATACTATGTTTGTATCAACACATGGGTTTTTATGTTGCTTTACCTTAATAATGTAGTATATATATATATATATATATTATATATATCCATGGAGAATCCCTCTGCCAAATCAAGGCAGGTTATATACTCACAAATATATTGAGACATATGAAAATGTACCATGTGATTTATATTTGCATGATCAGCAGTCCTTACTGATCATTTATAATTGTACTTGTATTTGCTATAATAAGTTTAATCCTTTTTATACACAACTAGTGAAGCATGGATATTTGATGTTATAGATGCTCTTCTAACAATATCCAGCTCATTTAATCTCCCATGATACATGCAGCTTCTTCCAGTTTGTATACTGTCATGGTACCAAACTTCTAGATTTTTGTCTATAATGTGTGATATCCAGTGATTAGCTGAGTTATCAAAGTAAATGATACCTGCCAATCTCAATGCATGTTGGGATCCATATGTGAGATTGACAGTAAAAGTGTCAGAGATTTTGATATTGAAGGCATTTGATGTTTGAAATACAATTACAGGTGGTGCATTGGTATATGGTTTCTTACTTGTGTCAGAACCCATCCCCAACCGATTCCCGAGACCTCGGGCCCCCGGGCCTGAGACTCCGACCATCACGTTTCACCTAATTATACTTCACGTTTGATCTCTTTCCTTCATAGCTTACGACCCTGACCTCAGTCATTCGGTCACCGATCCCCGAACCCTCTCGTATATAATTCGCTCATTCATGTACATGATAATCAGTTCTGATATCAACTAAGATACCCTAATACACCTTGCTTAATCTCTACGCTCCTTTGTCCCCTTCGTTAAGGTCACACCCGAACTTCGGGTGACCTCGGGCCTCGTCCGAAATATGGGACAGGACTCTGAGCTGGCGCAGCACATAAGCTGAAGCCAAGTCCCACTCGACCCGTTTGCCGAGCCTTGGCCCTCCTCAGCAACCCGACCCCGAACCTTGGTCGACTCTATATTGAGTCTCAACCCTCACTTTGCCTCCGCTAAGATCCAGTTCTTAACAACTTGTGACATTAGCAAAGCAAAATCTATGAGTACATCTTTGTCTCTGGCATTGACATTGCAAAACATCCCACCATTCCTGAACAGATCAGGACTGACAATTCTCATATAAATAATTAGTCAAATAATATCCCAATTCCCAAGTGACAGTGCTGCAACTCATGACAAGTGAATAGTGTACATCTATGATTGGCTGTTCAGGTCCAGCAGCACATTGGACGTTAATATATGCAACACCAGTGTTTACCTTTAACGTTGTTTCAGTTAATGTGTCAATTCCAAACCTTTCTCTTCCATAAGGAAAGGTACACCTGTTATCAGTATTTAATCTCTGTCTTGTACGATCCCTTGCATCTAAAAAGAAAATGAATAGGAATTTTTATTTATTTTATTTGGTTTTTATTTGATTTGTTTTGAGCTTTTCTTCAAGTTTGCTTAAGGTGATCTTTAAGCGCCTAAAAGATAATCTAACCGAGATGTGTATTCTAGCGCAGAGGATGCACTGATGTGGGAGCAAAGTATCAGCGCTTAAAGTTCGCGTACAGTGACGTGACTTGTAGGTAGAGAGATAACAGTAACTTAGCAGTTTTGAGATAACTACTGGGTCCAATAGATCACTTGAAATGATGACAAACAGCTGGTGACGATTCATTAACAAAGCAAGGGTTGTAGAGATATCGAGCAAAGAGATGGAGAATATGCCAGAGATGTGGAGGTTATACTGCCTTAGATTCTGACGAGAATTACAAGTGTACTTATAGGGAGAGCTAGCTAATAATTGTCCTTTGTGTTTCCAAGAAGAATATTGGGGCAATGGAGCGATTCTGGGGTTGCAGTCTACATGAGGGATAAAATGCACAAAAGTGTACTAAAACCTATTCAAGACATCTGAAACCGATCCTGATGTGGTAGGAAGTGTAGATCATGTGTTTAACTACTATACTCAGTCAAAAGAACAAGAAAAAAGATCAAGGAAAATTGTGAAACTCCATTTTGAAGCTCCAGGTGCTTGTTTAAATGAAATTGAAGTGATTGGCTTCGTTTGGGGATCAGTGACGATAGGGGTGGTTGGAAATAGAAGTTGGATAGTCATATGAGTGTTTGGAAGTGTTTCAGAGCCATGCAGGGCTCGATTGGTGGCTATTGAAGCCTGTTCGTGTCCGAAGCGCATATATGCGCACGTTCGTCCCTGCATAGCCTCGGGGATCGTTCGCTGGATAACCCTGAAGATGTAAACAGAGTATACTCTAAAGCCTGAGGCTTTGAGTTGACATTAATAGTGTTTTTATACTGTTTTTGTGTTTTTATTCTAGGCAGCACCTCTGATGCATCAGTAGATTACATAATGTAATGTTCACATGGTAGATAGATAAACAATAACAGCATCATCTAATGTAATCAACCCAGATTTGACATCTTGGAAATTGTTATGGAGTCAATCCCAATATTGATTAGTACAAGCATATGACAGATATGTTGGATCAGTATTTTCACACCAAACGGAATACAATACGGTAAACAATGCATCATATGCACAAGAATATGACGTAGAGTCCCATATAGTACCTAAGGGTCCAACTGCCAAGTTTTCATTGGATTGAGTAGCAGGGGACAACAGGAGTACTTTTGTATCACTTTTGATTAAAGTTATACGTCTTCCCTTATCTTCACTGAGTTTACTTAGTGCAGTAGAACCTGCTGCTGGTGTGTATAAAGGAACTTGTAGGTTAGGTTTTGGATTCTCATGAGGTTGTATTGGCCTACTACTTATCTTTTCATATAAGTGCCATTGCTCTTCTTCATAAGCTTCTTGGATTTCCATCGGGTGAAGGTCATCTCATTGAATTGCCTTATGCACCTTGTTAGGCATATAGTGTTTTCCTTTCCAGAGTTGAAACTCATGTAACAATATGTTTCTATGATTTCCCTTAATAAATGTAGACAGTTCATTATTATACCTTAGTTTGGTGATATCATCAAGAAGTTCTAGTTCTCTGAACTCTTGTCTTCACCATCCTGTAGTCCTACCTTGAATTTTTGCTTGGTCAAATCCTTGCAATAGTACTGTACCTTCTGCAGAGAGCTCTGAGACAGGACTGTGTAGTATAGCTGATGTGAGGACCCAGTGCCCAGATAATACAACATTAATTGGTCTTGTCTGACTGTCAGAACTGTTAAGAACTAGATCTTAGCGGAGGCAAAGTGAGGGTTGGGACTCAATATAGAGTCGACCGAGGTTCGGGGTTGGGTTGCCGAGGGGGGCTGAGGCTCGGCGAATGGATCGAGTGGGACTTGGCTTCAGCTTATGTGCTGCGCCAGCTCAGAGTCCTGTCCCGTATTTCGGACGAGGCCCGAGGTCACCCGAAGTTCGGGCGTGACCTTAACGAGGGGAACGAAGGAGCGTAGGGATTAAGCAAGGTGTATTGGGGTATCTTAGTTGATATCAGAACTGATTATCATGTACATGAACGAATAGCTTATATACGGAAGGGTTCGGGGATCGGAGACGAGATGACCGAGGTCAGGGTCGTAAGCTATGCAAAAGGAGATCAAACAGATGGGACGGATATGAAACATGTTTGAGGTGAACGGGGACTCGGGCCCGATCTAATAAGAAATGAAATAGAGATTTTTATTTTATTTATTTTGATTTTATTTGAAGTATTTTTGATGTTTTGTTCAAATTTGTTTGAGGCGGCTCTTAAGCGCCTAAAGTGTAATCTAAGCGAGATATAGATTCTAGCGCGGGGAATGCGCTGATGCGGAAGCAAAATGTAAGCGCTTAAAGTTCGCGTA
>QMFG01000699.1:0-25144 GCA_003314545.1 Ramaria sp. MG151 | reverse complement strand
GAAGAAGCTGTTCAACTTCGGCCTCTAAGCCTCCGGTAGGGATCGACTTCATTTGGTCTCGAACATAGTAATCGTTGGTTCTTTGCGTTGTAAGACACAAAGAGATGAGTCGTATTTTGCCTACAGAAAGGAGTTAGTTGTACACAAAATGAGAGTTCCACAGAGTGCTATCAGTCGCTAGTGGGCCTGTGGCCTGTGGACATCTGTACACATAAGCTAAAATGTGGCTATTCTATAGTGGGCCGAAAAACATGAGGAAGAATAAACTTTCTACAAGAAGACAATACTTGAGAAAGAAAATATTTTCTATAGACTCCAGCTGGAGAGGTTCGCTTTCTTACAGCGTAACCCTCCAATATATGTATTGACTCAACCCTCCACTCGAGCACTCTGGTCCTCCGCCCCCGGCCTCTTTAAATATATAATTGGGAAAAACCACGCAAAGGTTAACAGGGAGAAAAATGCTGGAGTAAATACACTTTATTTACCATAGGTTTGAGATCATGAGATGATCAATTAAATTTCCATCATGACATCATCCTTACACATGAACTTTTGCCATGCTTTGCAGTTCATTCGCCATATGCAATGCTCAACTCCTTCGGTTGGGTAGCATCTAATCTAACAAACGGATACAAAACCTTGTTTCAAAATGAGGTTCTGAACCTAGCAGTAGAGCTCACTCGTTCTGTAAGTAGACCCTTGGGACTCGTCAATGTGGTGCTTAGTCAATGAATGGTAATTCCGCTCAGGGACAGTGGACTAATTACCGTATGGTGTGGATGTGGAGCTGTACGTAGACACACGCAGATTCCAACAATTGTCAGTGAAGTCCCGTGCTCAGCGTCTGGCCAAAATGTGGCACTGATTACGTAACTTTGGTCTGCAGGGTTCTGCATCAACGATTCTTGCAGTGACAATCACCAATAAGTGTAGAATCTGAATGGTACTCAGTCATGTTGGATGTTATAGAGAAAAGAGTGGAGACTCAGAAAGTCTCAAACACAGACATGTACATGGACATGGACACTGACGGTGGATGTATCGCAAGAACAAGCCATGTAGATACAAGTGGAGCCTACATGACCAAAGCATCCACAACAAAGTACTACGCAAATGTAAACCAACAAGTTGAGTAAGTGGTAGTGTGACTGAGGAGACACCAAAAGAACCACTGTAGTATTTATACTACAAGAGGGTGGAATGAGTGGAGCGGTGGTATTTATAATATAGCAGAGTGGAAATGAGTGATTGGGATGTCTATATGTGGACACACTGTGATCTCCAGCACTCCTCCTCACTGTGATAACAACTTGATGGTAAACACTGTAGTAACAGTGACTAATTGTCAGAATTCAAATATCAGTGATAAAAGATGTAGATAAATGTGGTGTTAGTAAATCTGTTCGGAAATGTTTCCAATGATAATGGAATGGTTTTTGAAAGTGAATAGAAATCCTACAGTAAAAGAAAATGGCTTTCGGAAGGTTTGTGAATAAAGTGCATTGTTCTGAAGAGATAGAGGTTCCGAAAGGACTCTATCTCGTGGATCGAATGAACTTTGCAGTTCATGTCAATCACAGCCAGTGATTTCACATTCTGATGAAGTGTGTTAAATATAAACAGAGTCAAAGTGTGTACTCAAATATAAAGTTGTTGTTCAAGATAATTTCTAGGACGAGTTGGCAAGTTTGAGCAAAGCAATGAAGTAGACGTACAATAATTGAACTAGGGAATATACATGTGAATGTGCTAGCTATATACTGAACGATTTGGAAGGAAGAGCGAATGGGAATGAGTCTGTGAGGGTCAGAAAGTAGCTAAGGTATATGTATACTA
This sequence comes from Ramaria sp. MG151, assembly GCA_003314545.1. NCBI lineage: Eukaryota > Fungi > Basidiomycota > Agaricomycetes > Gomphales > Gomphaceae > Ramaria > Ramaria sp. MG151. Next base: position 23,305 of record QMFG01000699.1, on the reverse strand, counting down.
ATTAAAGGCCATAGGAAACAAAGAACAAGGGTGGTAGGAAAATTGTGAATGAAGAAAAAGATTAACGGACCAACAATAACTCTTGAAACATGTTTCCGAATCGCATGGCTCTTTGGGTAGAACTAACCGTCCCTAAATCCTTCGGAGGATGATCCTAAGGGTCTAGAACATTCATATCATAGAGTATGATGATATGGAATGTCATCGCTGTTATTTTACTATCTATTTACCACGCGAACATGGCATTACGTAATCTACTGATGCATCAGTAGCGCCGCATAGAATAAAAGAACAAAAACACTATAGAAACCACTACTAATGAGAGTTCAAGGCTTTGGGCCTTAGAATATGATCTGTTTACATCTTTAGGACTACTCGGGCAACGATCCCTGGCACATGCAGGGACGAATGTGTGCATATATGCGCTTCGGACATGAACGGGCTCCAATAGCCACCGATTGAGCCCCACGTGGCTTTGAAACACTTCTATCCACTGTTACGACACTCTGACTTCTATTCCTGATCACCCCTATCGTCGCTGATCCACGAACGAAGCCGATCGCCTCAATTTCATTTAAACAAGTACCCGGAGCTTCAAAATGGAATTTCAGGATTTTCTCTCAATGTTTTTCTTGTTCTTTTGGCTCAATATAGTAGTGAAACACATGATCCACATTTCCCACCACACCACGATCAGTTTCAGAAGTTTTACACATATCTTTAGTACTATTTTGTGCATTTTGTCCCTCATGTAGACTGCAACCCCAGAACTGCTCCATCACCCCAGTATTCTTCTTGGAAACACAAAGGACTATTATTAGCTAGCTCTCACTATAAGTACACTTGTAAATTTCTCCAGAATCCAAGGCAGTATAACCTTCACACTCTCAGAACTATCTCTACATCTTTGCTTGATATCTCAACATCGCTTGCTTTGTTAACGAATCGTCACTGGCCGTTTGTCATCATTTCAAGCATTCTATTGAACCCACTGTTTGTCTCAAAACTGTTAAGTTACAGTTATCTCTCTATCTACAGCTCGCATCACTGTACGTGAACTTTAAGCGCTGACATTTGATTCCGTATCAGCGCATCCCCCGTGCTAGAATTCACACACCACTTAGATTATCTTTTAGGCACTTAAAAGCCGCCTCAAGCAAAGTTGAAGGAAAACATCAAAAACACCTCAAATAAATTCAAATAAAAATAAATAAAAATTTCCTTTTTATTTCTTATTAATCGCAAGCTTCTACACAATAGAAATAACTCAATCAATGAGTTCATTGGAAAAGATGGGGATAGTGATGGGGATAGTCAGGGTGCTTCTCTTCCAGAAAAGATTATGATCGGACCTGGTTATTGATTGTTTCACTAAACACTTCATGGAGTGATTCCTGAACTGGATTGGGTGACCGGATCAAATGTGTGCGAAGTATTGAGGCAAGGGTGATTCGGAATTCGGAAGATCCATTTGGAAAGATTGGTTCGGAAGGACAATGATATAGACAAGGTGTCCATATTGTGATCATGACACTAATGTGGTTGTCACAGTGATCAGCAGTCCCAAGGCTGAGTTTGTTGTAAACTTCTTGTGTTTTGGGCAGACCAGTGCTTTGTCATGATATTGGCAGGTATATCAGAGGTGGGGATATATTTGAAGGAAACATTATTCTCCTCCACACACTCATGTGTGTGTTGGAATTGCACATCAATGTGTTTTGACTGAGCATGAAAAACAGGGTCCTTTGTAAGAGCAATGGAACCCATGTTGTTGCTGTAGATCATAGTGGTAGGTTATGTGTGACCAAGAAGGCATAATAGCCTGTGCAGCTACATAGCTTTCTTTGTGGCATGGTAGCTTGTGACACATTTGGCCTTGCAGCTGATGTGATCACAATGGCTTGGCATTTGGAGCTTCATGAAATAGTACCATGACCCAGCATGAACATATATCCAGACATGGATCATCTTGTGTCTGTACATCCAGCATAATCTGAATCTGCATAGCCAATAAGGGATGGCTGAGAAGTGCCACCAAGTGTGAGTGTGTAATTTTTTATGTGTTTCAGGTAGTGGAGGAGGCCAGGGTGGGAGTTGAATTGGCTAAGCTTGTTGGTGTCATGATCATATTTTGGCCCTTTCATCACTATCTTGATTCTGCCAAAGGTTATTCTCTGAATGCTTTGTTTGGAATCCAAACCACTATTACCTCAATTAGGACATTTTCACTCAACAACCTTGTTACCCATCAAGTTTTCTGAATCACTCTATTGATGTTTAGTGAAACAATTATCACAATCTTTTCTTGGAAAGAAGCACTCTGACTATCCTTATCACTATCCCCATCTTTCTAAGGAATTCAATAACCAAGCCTATTCTACACTCCCAAAGCTTACAATGACAGGCAATACCATTATACTCTATGGTGTTGTTAAGAACTGAGTCGGGGCAGAAGCAGAGACAGGGCCAGGACTCAATAGAGAGTCGACCGAGGTTCGGGGTTGGGTTGCTGAGGAGGGCCGAGGCTCGGCAAATGGATCGAATGGGACTTGGCTTCAGCTTATATGCTGCACCAGCTCAGAGTCCTGTCCTGTATTTCGGACGAGGCCCGAGGTCACCCGAAGTTCGGGCGTGACCTTAGTGAGGTAGAACGCAGGAGGGTAGAGATTAAGGTAGTGTCATGATCATGATTTGTGTCCTACTCCACCTTCCGAACCATCCAAACATCCTTCTTCCAGTTCGATTCTTTGGAACCCAAACAAATTCGTCACATATGAACCATTTAACATTCCATCACCCTCAACACCTTGAAACGTCCTAGCAACATCACAAGGACTCAACCAAGAGATCAGGTTCTGTTATTAGCCTTTCCTCAGAAAAAAAGCATCTACACTATCCCCATCACTATCCCCATCTATTTCTAGGAACTCAATATCAGGGTCGACTCTATGCTTCTAAAAGCTTATGGTGACAAGACATACAATTCAATATGTTGACGTGTTCATTTCCGATACTCAGGGTTGTTGTTTAAGGAAGTGAAACAAGGGTTTGTCTATCTGAAACGACATATGATTCGGAAACATGTTTCAGGACTTATTTCTAGTTCATTAAATCTTTTTCTCATTCACAATTTTCACCCAACCCTTGTTCTCTATTTTCTATGGTCATTAACTAGCATACATGTACCTTAGCTATTTTTCCGATCCTTAACGGACTACTCCTCATTCGCTCTTGCCTCCAAATGTCTCAGTATATAAGTAGCACATTCGCATGTATGCTCTCTAGTTCAATTATTGCATGTCTACTTGATTGATCTACTTGGCTTAACAATTTGTCGTGAACAATCTTGAAGAACAACTTCACTTCAAAGTAAGTCCTATAAAACTTATCAATTTGGATTTGATTACACTTCGAAAGAATGTAATCTCATTGGGTGTGATCGGCATGAACTAAATGGCTCATCCAATCCATGAGATAGAATCCTTCTGGAATATCTATCTCTTCGGAATTATGCAACTCTTCGCAAATATTCCGAAAGCCCTTTGCTTTTACTGTAGGATTACTATTCACTTTCGAATACCATTTTCTTTATATGAAAACATTTTCGAATGTTATTGCTAACAATGCATTCATCTATAACACTTATCTTTAATAATTGAATTCTGACAGGTAGAATATATGTGGGTATCTTAGTTGATATCAGAACTGACTGTCATGTACATGGATAAGTAGCTTATATATGAAAGGGTTCGGGGATCGGTGACCGAATGACCAAGGTCAGGGTCGTAAGCAACGAAGGGAGAAGATCAAACATGAAGTAAGAATAGGCAAAACATGGTGGTGGGGGATTCGGGCCCGGAGGTCTGAGGTCTCGGGAATTGGTCGGGAATGGGTTCTAACAGGTGTAAGCATCCCCAACATTCAGGATCACCAGCCAAAGGATTAGCACAAGGTTGTTTCTACTCAAAGAGCCATGTGATTTGGAAACATGTTTCAGGATATATTTCTAATCTGTTAATCTTTTTCTTTATTTACAATTTTCCTACCTCCCTTGTTCTTTCATTCCTATTAACTTTAATTAATATACATGTATTCTATAACAAGAAGTCAGTGATTTCCAAAGATTTTTTATTTATTCTGTCATAGACAAAAACATGTGGATGGTGAGGAAAGATGTGGTCAGGACGAGCCAAGAGAGGGGACAACATCATGTTTCATGTCAGACAAAAACGCGTAAAGCCACTGTCTGAGACAGAGTTCATGCACAGTGACGTCTTCGTAGAAGACCTATTTTCCGAAGTTGAATATGCTTTCTCCATGCATGCTAACTATAATCCTTATCCTTGGTCGGTTCTAACATCCTGAAACATGCCATATGATGCTGCCAACGTCAGAAGTGTTGGAATAGGTAGCTCCGACTACGCACGGCGGACCCGCCATCTCATAAAGTTGATCAATGAGCTTCGAGGTGTAGGGTGAGTTTTCAGGTCTTTGTTGGTTGGTATCATCGTTGCGATTGACCCACTCCCCCCGCTCTTTAGAGCTCAGGCCGATATCGACCTGCCACGCATCGCGGTCATTGGGAACCAGTCCGCTGGGAAAAGTTCGCTTGTAGAAGCAATCAGCGGGGTACGTTTTGATTGTTGATGATGACACTTCTTTGGGGAAGGATGTATGACTGAGCCTGGCGCGCAAGATCACCGTCCCCCGTGCGAGTGGTACTTGCACAAGGTATCCCAAGTCTTGTCTCTTGTTCATTCCGCTCATTTCATTGTGGTTTTTTAAAAAAAAAAATTACATAGATGCCCCATGGAATGTCGTCTCCAAAACTCGCCCGGGCCTTGGAAATGTCAAGTCTTGCTGCGTTTCGAGAAGAACGAAATGGGAGAGCGCATTCCGGATGTGCGGGAGGTCAAATTCGGTCCACTTCTCACCGATGGGTCCAAGCTAGAGGAGATGCTCCGTCGTGCACAACTCGCAATTCTGAACCCAAGCGTTCCTCACGCATCATTTGTCGATCTTGATACTACCAAGGTCGTTCCCGGTGAGCCGATCTTTGGGGATAAGAAGCCTTTGCAGTTCTCTTCGAATGTTGTCGCCTTGGACCTGTAAGCATCGCATTGTTCCCTCCTTTTTCAAAAAGGGGATCTACGAGGGTTCATATAATCTCCTCCCTCCCACCCAACAGTTCCGGCCCAGACTCGGCAGATCTTTCCTTTATTGATCTTCCCGGTGTTGGTCTAGTATCAATTCATCCCTGTCGTCTAGATGCTGAAGACTTTTACATTCAGATCATATCCAATGTCGCAGACGGTGAAGATAGAAACAACATAGATTTGGTTCAGGATCTCGTCAAAGAGCACATCAAAGGAAATTCTTTGATACTCCTGACATTGACAATGCGAGGTGAGAGTATCCTTCCGAGGCCTAGAATTACTGGTCACAATATCACCATCATATTCAGATGACCTCGAAAATCAGAGTGCTGCGTTCTTAGCCAAAATGGCTGATCCAGATGGGTTGCGTACCATTGGTGAGAGAGAAAAATGGTTATTTGTATGACTGTGTGATTCAACAAGGCTTTTGTTTAGGCGTACTGACAAAGGCAGATCTCATCCAGGATGGTGAGGAATCTACCTGGATGGATGTTCTTGGAGGCAGGCGTCATTCGCTCAAAAAGGGCTACTATGTCACGAAACAGCCTGGTCCCAACGAACTCAAGAAGAATTCCTTCGAAGAGTCCAGACAGCAGGAGAAAGCCTTCTTTGCCACGACAGAGCCGCGGAAGTCCAGCTCGGAAAAGATCAAGTCTCGAATCGGTATCCCAAAGCTCACGGGAGAACTCAGTAAACTTTTGAGTAATCTTATTGTACAGGCGTAAGCTGCATGCTTTAGTGTTCGATATTCACATTAATTGTGACGCATTTTAGGCTTCCAAAGTTGCGTGATGATGCTCGAAAGGAGCTTAAAAGCACGGTGAATAGTTTGGAGCAACTTCCTCCCCCTCCCCCGGAGAATCCTGCCATCGAACTACTGCGTATCCTCACCGCGTTTTCTACGGAAATCAAGCAATTTATAGATGGTGCAGAAGGAAAGGACCTGCTAGTCCAGTTTTTCAAAATTGCCAGCGCGAGATTCAAAAGAAAGATTTTTCGGACTGCTCTCAACTTCCGACCTTTCAAAGATGCCGATGAGGAAGAGGAGCTGGGCTTTCCATTTCATGGCTTAGAAGACGACGAAATATGTGATAGCATGTCAGAGGTAGATGTCAAGTCACCCATATTCTTGCTGGAGGTATGGAGATACGTAAAAAAGTAGGGATATTCTCTGGACCATAATCAATCTGCTTCACTGATCATTATGCAGATCCCTAGGCCGCGAATTGCCTTACAATGTTCCATTCTCGGCTAAGAGAGGCCTCATCGAAAGAAGTATCAAAACGTGGAATTTGCATGCTATGGATTTTTTCGACCAAGTATGTCAAGTTACGACGATACGGTTGAACTTCATAATCAAAGCTCATTTCGGTCAATTTGCATTGTCCCCACTTAAAGATAATGTCACGTAGGTTCCTCCCCGTTAAACCAATAGTGCTGCAGCCTCTAAAAACAAAGAAAAAAATATTAGAAGCGTCGTCGAGAAAGAAATACATCACTTTCAGCAAGACACTCGGGACCGTATCACATGGTTTCTCGAGCTGGAGCATCCGCCGTTCACGCAGAACAACCATTACTTTTCTTCTGTAAGGGAGAAATGCCTTGCAAGATACACGGCGGCACGAAATGCCAATGTAAGTCATCAAGCGTTTCTTGTGGCCGCAAAGAATGAAAAGGCTCTTCAGAAACAGGTTTCCAGTCAGCACCATCTGTCGCACGCTCTCACTCATCTCGCGGCTCTCGGTTACGAAGGAATCACTGCCCAAGATTTACACAAACTCAACGAGGCAGACGAATTTCAGGAGGAACTTATCGTGATGGCTGAAGTCAGTGCATATTGCCGCGTTGCCCATAAAGTGGGTTATCTGTTCTTTGCCTTGTCTCCCCAGTGGTTGCTTACCTTTCCCATGGCACGCTATGATTGCAGCGCATTATCGATGACCTTCCACGGATTGTTGATCATGATTTCCTCCAGGCGCTCGGGAAACATATTCACGAGGCCTTGGTAGAGGCATTTGGTATTGGAAGCGAGAACACAACAGAGAGGGCGAGGATGTACCTTTCCGAGGAGCCCGATGATGTTAGTAGAAGGGAGGAGCTGAGAGCCAAAGAGCAGCGATTGGAAGAAGTGGTGAAGAAGCTGTTCAACTTCGGCCTCTAAGCCTCCGGTAGGGATCGACTTCATTTGGTCTCGAACATAGTAATCGTTGGTTCTTTGCGTTGTAAGACACAAAGAGATGAGTCGTATTTTGCCTACAGAAAGGAATTAGTTGTACACAAAATGAGAGTTCCACAGAGTGCTATCAGTCGCTAGTGGGCCTGTGGCCTGTGGACACCTGTACACATAAGCTAAAATGTGGCTATTCTATAGTGGGCCGAACAACATGAGGAAGAATAAACTTTCTAAAAGAAGACAATACTTGAGAAAGAAAATATTTTCTATAGACTCCAGCTGGAGAGGTTCGCTTTCTTACAGCGTAACCCTCCAATATATGTATTGACTCAACCCTCCACTCGAGCACTCTGGTCCTCCGCCCCCGGCCTCTTTAAATATATAATTGGGAAAAACCACGCAAAGGTTAACAGGGAGAAAAATGCTGGAGTAAATACACGTTATTTACCATAGGTTTGAGATCATGAGATGATCAATTAAATTTCCATCATGACATCATCCTTACACATGAACTTTTGCCATGCTTTGCAGTTCATTGTTGCTGTAAGGGTACGAGCGCTGATTAATTCGACTCCGCTCGTTATGTGGCTCAAAAGGGAGCTGGTCAGTGCACAATCTCCTTTTTATGAAACATTTGCTTTATATATATACGCAAGTATGTACAGTATTGTGTCTCCCAGTGTTTTGTTCTAGCACACTGGGAGTAAGTAGTTTGCCACCTTAAATGAATCCATAGCTAATGAAACGCAGATTTACCTTTGTCTATAGGTAGTGTACAATATAGTGTTTTGTTCTAGCACACTGGGAATTTACCTTTGTCTATAGGTTATGGGCCCCGGCCCTACCTAACTGCATACACTAGGTAAATAGCTGGGACATATTCTCTCGCCATGACGACCCTAGAAGATATGAAAGACTATCAGACTAGTTCTGGTAGTGCCTACCAGGTGTTCTCCAAGTTGCGCAGTGACAACTATTTCTCTTGGAGTGCCAGTATGGAGTCAGTACTGCGATCCCTTAATCAGTGGGAGGTAGTAACAGGAACATTTCCAGTTCCTGCACGTGCCGATGTCAATGCTCCTACTGATAAAGAGCTCCAATTAGAGAAAGCTTGGGTACTGTGCAATGAACGAGCTTATACTGAAATAGACCTGCGTGTGGAGGATCAGCAGCGAGTGTCTATTAGAGACAACCGAAACCCACATTTGGCCTGGCAAACACTTCGCACAGTGTATGGGAATCGATTGGCCAATACTAGGGCAGCACTGCTTGCAGAAATCACTCGTGTCCAGTATGATGGTTCTGGAATATTGGAACATAAATCCAAAATGGATGCTATGCGAATGAAACTTACCGAGGCTGGTCATCCTATTCCAGAACCACTTTATCTCAATTTCTTCATCAACTCACTTCCGGAGGAGTTTGATGCAATCACCAACACTATTGATTTCGACACTGACACCGTTGATAAGGTTGTTAGTAACCTTCGCCAAATTGAAATGAAAAGGGGGTTGCGTACTGCTACCGAAGGATCTGCATTCGCTATGACCAAAAGGAGGTCTCAGAAGTCTGGATCCTTGTCGACCTCACAATGTACCACGCAAGGTACAAAGGGAAACTCACCGAAAAGGAATGTTGGACGTTCTGGTGGATGTTTCAATTGTGGAGGTAAAGGTCATTGGGCCAAGAACTGTCCTTCTCCTAAGAAGAAGAAGCCAGACGGTGCGCAACAGGAGGCGAAGAAAGACTTACCAACCAGCAATCAAGACAAAAGCAGGGGGAGTGGCTCCTCCACCACACGAGGCCTATTTTCAGCCATTGAAACTTCAATGCTTCAAGGCAAGAGTCCTATATCAAGGCGCTGTTTCATCGATACAGCTGCATCAGGCAATTTCGTGCCTAAAATAGAAGACTTACACGATTTTGAAACCTTTTCAAGCCCAAAGTCTTTTACTGTTGCAAATGGAGGCCAGGTTTTGTCCTGTGGGATGGGTACTGTCAAGATCAAAACGACCAATAATAATAGCCACTTTATAGTTGATGTACCACATGTTCAATGGGTGCAGGATATTCACACCCATTTATTCTCCCCTGGACAATTGATCAAAGACGGATTTGCAGTTAATTTGCACAAGGCTGGCTGCACCATGATGGACCCTGCTAACTGATTGTTAGCAAACATACGTGAAAAGGGTAATACCTACCCTGCCAATTTCACCATCATACGATTGAATAGTCCTCCGTCAATTATACAAGCCGTAGTTGAGCCTACCGTCGAGAATCTTGAAGATCGTTTGGACAAAACCTTTTTGGCACTTACTGCCAAAATGGATTATGATGTCATGCGATGGCATCAACGTCTAGGCCACCTTAATGTTAATGACGTACGAAACCTAGCTCAAAACCATGCCACGGGTGTCGAAATTGATGAAACAGGAATCCCCAATGCTGATTGTTTGGCCTGTATTCAAGGAAAACAACATAAATTACCATTCAAATCCGGTAGAACACGTGCTTCACACCTTGGAGAATTAATTCATATGGACCTTGCTGGCCCTATGGAGACAACTAGTTTCGATGGAAAGAAGTACTTCATAATCATCGTGGATGACTATTCCAGGAGCATTTGGGTAGAATCACTTACCCTCAAATCCGAAGTTGTAGGCAAGGTTCGTGAATTTATTCGCGAATTTGAGACCGGATATGGCGCCAATGTTCAAGGCCTTATGGCTGATAATGGGACAGAATTTGTCAACATTGAGATGCAACGCTATATAAAGGAAAAGGGTATCTCACTATACACATCTGTCCCTTATACTCACGAACAAAATGGCGTTGCTGAACGAGCGATCCGAACCATAACGGAAGGTGCACGTGCAATGCTATATGCATCAAAATTACCAAAGGAACTATGGTCAATTGCTGTAAAAACCATGGCATACCTTCGTAATAGATCACCAGCTCGTTCTAACAATGGTACAACCCCCCTTGAACATGTTACGGGCCAAAAGCCAGACCTTTCTCACCTTAGGATATTTGGAAGTCCAGTAAGCGTTGCTGTTCCTAAGAAGAAACGAAAGAAATGGGATTCACGTTCACGTATGGGCTATATGGTGGGATATGAACCTTATCCGTCTGGGTATCTCATATGGTATCCAAAGGCTCGACGCATCGAAAAGGCCTGAGACATACTTTTCCATGAAGATGCAATAGCTCCACCTACACCTATGTTGTATGGTGAGAATGATGCACCACGCAATGTTAATGAATATACAGAAATAGGAAAAGGTACTAGCACCAAGGATTCCCCTCCTGCTACCCAACGACTTGTTATTCGCATTCCTCCTCGTCCAGCTCGCGTACCTGCAGACCCTGATAATCAGGGATATGCATCTATACAAGAGGCTGAGCCAGATATAAATGAGCCAGTGGATCAAAATGCGTCAAAAATGGTATCAAACATACCTGATTATCCACCAGGCACAATGCGTTCTGGTAGACAATGTGGAGAAATTCAATCTTTACTTCCTACTGAGGAAGAAGACGATCGGTTCATTGCAATGTCAACGATGAAAGGAGACCCTGTGAACATACAAGAAGCGTTAAATTTGCCAGGAGAAGAAGGCCAAGCATGGGAACGCGCTCGCCAAGCTGAATGGCAGAATATGATTGATTGTGATGTGTTCAGTCCCCCTACTTGCCCTCCACCTAATACACGAGTGCTCAAGACAGGCACTACACTGCGAACAATATGTCAAGCCGGGAGAATAACAAAAAGAAAAGTTCGCATTGTGGCCAAGGGCTATAGCCAAGTGCCTGGACTCCAATTCAATGAAACTTACGCTCCAGTTATGCGTTGGGAATCACTGCGAATTATCCTTGCTATTGGTGCTATTTCTGGCCTTAACATTCGTCAATTCGACGTCAGATCTGCTTACCTACATGGCGTTATCCAAGAAGAAGTTTGGGTTGAACAACCAGAAGGCTTCAAAGTACCAGGGAAAGAGAATTTGGCACTGCGTTTGAAGAAAGCTTTATATGGAACAAAGCAAGGCAGTAATCAGTGGAGGAAAATACTTGAAGATTTTATGAAACTTACCCTCGGATGGATCTGTTCTGAATATGATAAAGCCGTGTTCTTCAAATCTTGGGACGATGGAACATGGAGTATTGTATGTTTCTGGGTTGATGACGCTACATCCGTAGGCCATAAAAAACGGTTATTAGAACTGGAAGCTGCATTTAGCAAACACTTTGGGATATCTAGTGAAGGAGACGCACATTGGATCCTTGGTACCGGAATTAGTCGTGATGCTAAGTCACATATCCTCATCTCTCAGCAAAACTATATTGAAGACATAGCAACAAAATTTAACGTACTAAATTCAAAACCACCAAGAATTCCCATTCCTCTAGGTATTGATTTCTCTGCGATCACAAATAGTGACGAGTAAAAGGAAGAGCCAAAGAATTTTCCTTACTGCGAGCTCATTGGGAGCTTAATGTTTGCCGCTATTGTCTCTCAGCCTGACATTGCTCATGCAGTCAATAAACTGGCACAATATTCTTCAAATCCAAGTAGGGCTCACTGGAACTTAGCCAAACAAGTTCTGCAATTCCTCTACCATACTCGTGATCAATCACTTACACTTGGTGGAGAAAAACCCACCTTATATGCATACTCAGACGCTGATTTTGCGGGAGATACAGAGGACAGAAAATCAACCAGCGGTTATGCCGTATTTCTAGGTGACAGTGCTGTATCGTGGTCTTTGAAGAAACAGAGCGTTGTAGCTCTATCCTCTACCGAATCCAAATACATTGCACTCTCAGAAGCAACTCGCGAAGTTGTATGGACGCGTCAATTCCTTCAAGAGATTGGCATCAAGTTGGATGCCCCAACCATTGTCTATGAAGATAATCAAGGCACTATTGCTTTCGCGGTTAATCAAAAATCATTACGGAGGATGAAACAAATCGACGTCAAGTACCATTTCATTCGGTCTCAAATCACCAAACAGACGATCTCCCTGAAGTATATGCCAACATCTGAGATGACAGCCGACATCTTTACCAAATTCCTCCCACCTACCGTGTATAACCGCCATTCAAAAGGTATCGGTCTCACTACCTCAACGCTCGAGGAGGAGTGTAAGGGTACGAGCACTGAGTAATTCGACTCCACTCGTTATGTGGCTTAAAAGGGAGCTGGTCAGTGCACAATCTCCTTTTTATGAAACATTTGCTTTATATATATACGCAAGTATGTACAGTATTGTGTCTCCCAGTGTTTTGTTCTAGCACACTGGGAGTAAGTAGTTTGCCACCTTAAATGAATCCATAGCTAATGAAATGCAGATTTACCTTTGTCTATAGGTAGTGTACAATATAGTGTTTTGTTCTAGCACACTGGGAATTTACCTTTGTCTATAGTTGTGCCATATGCAATGCTCAACTCCTTCGGTTGGGTAGCATCTAATCTAACAAACGGATACAAAACCTTGTTTCAAAATGAGGTTCTGAACCTAGCAGTAGAGCTCACGCGGTCTGTAAGTAGACCCTTGGGACTCGTCAATGTGGTGCTTAGTCAATGAATGGTAATTCCGCTCAGGGACAGTGGACTAACTACCGTATGGTGTGGATGTGGAGTGGAACAGAACAATTATGAAACAATGCGAAGATGTACTGTACGTAGACACACGCAGATTCCAACAATTGTCAGTGGAGTCCCATGCTCAGCATCTGGCCAAAATGTGGCACTGATTACATAACTTTGGTCTGCAGGGTTCTACAATCAAAGTTTCTTGTGGTGACAATTACCAACATGTGCAGAATCTGAACGGTACTCAGTTGTGTTGGAAATGTACGATCTTACTTCTTACCCTCGAGACCGTATAGGACCTTGTGTGGTGTTATGGGTCAACAATTATTAATCTTGGAGGATTATAGTTCGCTTTTAGCGCTGATGCGTGGCTCATCTTCTACCAGAAGCTGAGCCGTGAGTAAAATCCTCTAATATGTAGCACGCTGATTCTAATAATGTTCTGTAGTCCTCATTAGGTAGTTACCAATTTATAATCATCTTCTACCAGAAGCTGAGCCCCCTCATTAGTTGCAAACTGATTTCAACAGGTTATGGGCCCCAGATATTGAAAATTTACAATGTCCTCCCTTTTGCTACCATCCACAAATGATTCCACCACACTATCTGTACCAAAACTCCATGACGATGGAAGTAATTGGTCAGACTATGAGCCCCGTATTCGGAGAGCCTTGGGTGCAAAAGGAGTCTGGATGCACATCAAAGGCAAAGCCACTGTGCCGAACCCTTACCAGGTGTTGAATGGAATTGCTGTCCTACCTGATGGCAAAACGCCAGCTTCAGATGATCAAATAGAGGCAAGAGAGACCCACATCCTTGATTATGAAAAGAGGGAATACCTTGCGCAACACGTCTTGCTATCTACCACATCCACCCATGTAGGAGCGATGATCAAAAACCTCTCTACTGCACATGACATGTGGGAAAAGGTTAAAGCAGATGCAACGACAAAAAGTACCCTCTACCTTGTTGATGCTGAGGATCAGCTCATGACCATGCACGTGAATGACTCAGAAGACCCACGCACTCACCTCAATGAGCTCAAACAACACTTCGAGCTCATGGTAAAGAGACGTGATAATCTTATAAAGATGGGGTCAACACTCTCCAATACACGGTTTGCGATGCTCATCATGTCGTCCCTCCCTCTATCCTACCGGTCTGCAATTCAAACTATCACGGCAGCAGAGAGGATAGGGGCTTTACAAGGCGTGGCAGCTAAACCCAAAATGTCTCCAGAAGATCTTATCAACTTCTTTACTGAAGAGGCTCATGTCACAATCACAATATGGACACCTCATCTATATCATTGTCCTTCTGAACCAATCCTTCCGAATGAATCTTCCGAATCCCAAATTAATAAAGAATATAATGGAGAATTTTATCTATTTTATTTTGTTTTATTTGATGTGTTTTTGATGTTTTTCTTCAAGTGTACTTGAGGCGGCTCTTAAGCGCCTAAAGTGTGATCTAAGCGAGATATAATTCTAGCGCGGGGGATGCGCTGATGCGGAAGCAAAATGTAAGCGCTTAAAGTTCGCGTACAGTAACGCGAGCTGTAGATAGACAGATAACTGCAACTTAATGGTTTTGAGATAAACAATGAGTTCAATAGAATGCTTGAATTGATGACAAACGGCCAGTGACGATTCGCTAACAAAGCAGGCGATGTTGAGATATCAAGCAAAGATATAGAGGTTGTTCTGAGACTGTGGAGGTTATACTGCCTTAGATTCTGGAGAATTTTACAAGGGTACTTATAGGGAGAGCTAGCTATTAATTGTCCTTTGTGTTCCCAAGAAGAAAATTGGGGCGATGGAGCGATTCTGGGGTTGCAGACTACATGAGGGAAAGAATGCACAAAAATTGTACTAAAACATGTTTAAAATATCTGAAACTGATCGTGAGGTGGTAGGAGTTGTGGATCATGTGTTTCACTACTATACTGAGTCAAAAGAACAAGAAAAAAAATGACAGAAAATCCTGAAACTTCATTTCGAAGCTTTGGGTGCTTGTTTAAATGAAATCGAAGCGATCGGCTTCACTCGTGGATCGGTGACGATAGGGGTGATCCGGAATGGAAATAAGTGTGTCGTAAGAGTTGCTGGAAGTGTTTCAAAGCCACGCGGGGCTCGATCGGTGGCTATTGGAGCCCATTCGTGTCCGAAGAGAAAGCGCATATATGCGCACGTTCGTCCCTGCATAGGCTGGGAATCATTGGCCGAGTGGTCCTAGAAATGTAAACAGATCATATCCTAAGACCTGAGGCCTTGGATTCTCATTAGTGAATATTTTTATGGGTTTTTTATTGTTTTATTCTATGCGGCGCTACTGATGCATCAGTAGATTACGTAATGTAGAGCCGCGCGATAACAGAAAAATGAAATAATAAAATAACACAAATCACCCTTGTCTCAATACTTCGCACACATTTGATCCGGTCACCCAATCCAGTTCAGGAATCACTCCATGAAGTGTTTAGTGAAACAATCAATAACCAGGTCCGATCATAATCTTTTCTGGAAGAGAAGCACCCTGACTATCCCCATCACTATCCCCATCTTTTCCAATGAACTCATTGATTGAGTTATTTCTATTGTGTGGAAGCTTGCGATGACATTCCATATCATCATGTTCTATGATATGAATGTTCTAGACCCTCAGGATGACCCTCCAAAGGATTTAGGGACGGTTAGTTCTACCCGAAGAGCCATGCGATTTGGAAACATGTTTCAAGAGTTATTGTGGGTCCATTAATCTTTTTCTTCATTCACAATTTTCCTACCACCCTTGTTCTTTGTTTCCTATGGCCTTTAATTAGTATACATGTACCTTGGCTACTTTCCGACCATCACGGACTCATTCCCGTTCGCTCTTTCTTCCGAATGGTTCAGTATATAGCTAGCACATTCGCATGTATATTCCCTAGTTCAATTATCGTATGTCAACTTGATTCTTCTACTCACACTTGCCAACTCATCTCCAACTCACCTTCAACAACAACTTTATATTTTTTGAGTATGCACTCCAATTCCACTGTTATTAGTTAAATCCACTTCAAAGAATGTAAGATCATTGACTATGATCGACATGAACTGCAAAGTTCATTCAATCCACGAGATAGAATCCTTTTGGAACCTCTGTCTCTTCGGAACTATGCACTTCATTCACAGACGTTCCGAAAGCCATTCGCTTTTACTGTAAAATTTCTATTCACTTTCCAAAACCATTCTATTATCATTAGAAACATTTCCGGACAGATTCACTAACCCAACCTTCATATACATCTTTTATTACTGAAATTTGGATTCTGACAGCTCACCACCGGGTTATTGACCATGAACGGTCCAAAGCAGCAAACTCAGCCCTTATTGCCCACTCGAAGAAAGATAAGAAGAATAATGCTGCGAAGGCCAAAAAGAAATCCAATGCAGGATCTGACTTGCACTGCAATAACTGCTCCAAAGGTGGTCATACCAAGGCAGAGTGTTGGGCTAAAGGAGGAGATAAAGAAGGGCAAGGCCTGAGGCAGAAAAAGTCGAAGAAGACAGATAAGTCAATTGAAGTGGCAATTGTCACGGATAACACACCAAAGGAGGAAGATCTTTTTGCGTTCAGCTGCACGTCTGAGTTCTCGGCCGTTGCTGACTCCTTCAAACTCCCTCAAAATAGACTAGGCGCTTGCATTGACAGCGGTGCCAGCAGCCACTACTGTCCTGATCGCAACAAGTTTGTGAACTACAAACCTATCAGTGGTCGATCCATAATAGCTGCTGATGGCCAGACTCTTCAGGCAGTAGGTGTTGGTGACGTGCGGATAGAACTCCCAAATGGTTCTTCGAAGACTTCTGCGCTACTCAAAGAACCCATTCATGCGCCTGATATGGCCTTTACCCTGATTTCTATCAGTCGCCTGGACAAAGCCAACTGCGCAGTTACTTTCAAAAAGGGAATGTGCACAATATACAATCCAGCAGGGAAGGTCATGGCGACAATCCCACATTCCGATGGTCTTTACAGCTTGCCGCTTATGAACCTGTCAAATCTATAGACTATGCTAATGTGGCCTCGGTAAAAATGACAATCAACGAGGCTCACCGCAAGCTAGGTCACATTGCTCACGCGGCAGTGAAGCATGCAATAGAAATGGGGATGGTTACAGGTATAGATCTTGATCCTGACTCTAAAGCTGACTTCTGTGAGCCCTGCGCAAAATCGAAGGCGATTCATCACCCCTACCCAGAACAATCTCAGACACGTGCAACCAAATATGGTGAACGTGTCCATTGGGACCTCTGGGGGCCTGCATCAGTAACCAGCTTAAATGGAAACTCCTACGTAGCTGCACGTATTGACGATGCAACTCGTGAGACTATGTTATACTTCCAAAAGAGAAAGAACAATACCTTTGGATCATACTGCAAAGACGAAGCATACATAGAAACACAGACGGGACACCAAATCAAAACCATACGCTGTGACCAAGGAGGAGAGTTCCTGTCAAAGGAAATGACTGACCATCAAGACAATAGAGGAACTATTCGTGAACTCACTGTTCATGACTCCCCTCCTCAAAATGGCACAGCGGAACATGGAATGCGCACAAGAGCTGAACAAGCTTGTGCACTGCTGTTAGCCTCTGGACTGCCCCATTTCCTATGGGAGGAAGCCATGCGCCACTCGGCATGGCTCCAAAATCGATTGCCTGCCCGTGCTCTTAATGGGATAACCCCTTTTCAAGCTAGACATAACAAAAGGCCTCACCTCGCTGGCATCCAAGAGTTTGGAGCTGCCGCATATGTAAAAAGCCTTAATGCTGGCAAACCTGATGCACGAGCGAACGTCGGGAGGTTTGTGGGCTACAGGATTTTTTGGCCTAACAAAAGATCTGTTAGCATTGAACGAAACATTACCTTTAACGAGAAAGATGTTTTCTCACAAGAATCCATTGAACTCCTCCCGGATGAGCTATTGGCTGAGGGGGAGAAACAAAAGGTCATCCAATTACCTCAATCTCACCCGCTCGCACCTCCTAAAACCGGTGATCAGTCTGAGTCCTCACCCCAAAATCTCAGAATTACCTCTACAGAGACTGATATAGAGGAACAAGCACCAGAGCCACCTCCTAACGATGCCCTGACCGAAGAGCTTGGAAGAGGACGTCGAGGGAGGAAACCTAGAGGTGCATATAAAGACATTCATGAAGGACTCACCGCTGCAATTGCGCAATCTAACGATGAAGACACTGATGCTGTCCAACGCATTGTTGATAGTCGACTTGAGTTTGCTCTAATGGCTAGCAATGGCTCACCACGCACACTAGAAGAAGCCTATAGTGGCCCAAACAAGGCAGAATGGCAAAAGGCACTTCAGTATGAAATTAGCCAACTAGAGAAGCTTCGTACCTGGATCATAGAAGATCTCCCCAAGGGCGAGACCATGATACCATGCACAGAGGTGTTGAAGGAAAAGCCTGGTCCCACAGGCTCAACCAAAATATTCCATGTGTGAATCGTCGCTGGGGGCCATAAACAGATTGAAGGCATCAATTACACAGAAACGTTCTCAGCAGCTGCCAAATTACCTTCGGTTCGTGTAGTCCTAGCTAACACCGCTTCCCTTGATTGGGAAATACATCAAATTGATGTAAAGAGTGCATACCTGAACGCTCCCCTCAAAGAAACAGTGTATATGAAAATCCCTCGAGGTGCTGCTAAACCGGGCCAGGAGGGCAAGGTCTGTCAGCTACTAAAGGGCATGTATGGACTTAAGCAAGCTGGAAGGACATGGCATCAAGAACTTATGAAGGTCTTCACTGCCTATCTTGGTTTCATGCATTCCGAAATCAACCACTCCGTTTTCTACAAGCGCTCCCAACTTGAGCACACTATTGTGGCTGTAGCGACTGATGACATGGTCATCACGTCTAAACGAATAGCTAACATAGAGGCATTGAAAGAAGGACTCAAGAAGCATTGGGAAATCACTGACCTTGGAGAAATAAACTGGTATCTGGGCTTCCAAGTCAAACGGGATCGACCGGCATGTACCATTTAAATAAACCAAGAGCCCTACATCGAAGCTATTGTTGAGAAGTTCAACTTGATGAATGCAAAGCCTATACTTACCCCAATGGAGCCTGGATCTAGCTTCAACAAGGATCAGGGACCAACCTCTATCATGAGGATCATGGAGATGCAAAAAATACCTTATGCTGAGGCCATAGGGAGTGTCCTCTGGCCGGCAATGGTATCCAGACCGGATATAGTGTTCGCGGTTGGAATACTAGCCCAGTTTGTTCAGAACCCTGCGCAAATTCACTGGAATGCGCTCAAACGTGTAATCGCTTACCTGGGCGCAACCAAAGATCTTTGGCTAAGTTTTGGTGGAATTGAAAACAACGTACTTGCTGGATATTGTGACGCCGATTGGGCTGGCCAGAGTCACAGACATTCCATTTCCGGCTTTGGGTTCTTCATAGGAGAGGGAGTCATAACTTGGAACTCCAAGAAGCAATGCATCATTGCGTGGTCAAGCACGGAGGCGGAGTACGTGTCCTTGACCCATGGAGCAAAAGAAGCCCTGTGGCTGCGGTCCTTCGTTGCTGAACTGCGTGGACAATGACCAAAACCGATTGCTATCAACTGCGATAACCAGGGTGCAATAGCGTTGTCCAAGGACAATAAGTTCCATGCCCAGACTAAGCATATTGACCTCAGGTATCATTTTATTTGCGAGTGCATCAATGACAAGAGGATTATGGTCGAATTTGTCCCTACAGACGAAAATGTGTCTGACATTTTCACAAAAGCCCTGCCAAGGCCGAAATTCACGAAGTTTGTTGAAAACTTGGGTCTACGGAGGATATGAATAAGCCTCGCATAGTCGTCGCACTCGAGGGGGAGTGTTGGAAATGTACGATCTTACTTCTTACCCTCGAGACCGTATAGGACCTTGTGTGGTGTTATGGGTCAACGATTATTAATCTTGGAGGATTATAGTTCGCTTTTAGCACTGACACGCGGCTCATCTTCTACCAGAAGCTGAGCCGTGAGTAAAATCCTCTAACATGTAGCACGCTGATTCTAATAATGTTCTGTAGTCCTCATTAGGTAGTTACCAATTTATAATCATCTTCTACCAGAAGCTGAGCCCCCTCATTAGTTGCAAACTGATTTCAACAAGTTGAGTAGGTAATGTGACTGAGGAGACACCAAAAGAACCACTGTAGTATTTGTACCGCAAGAGGGAGGAAAGAGTGGAGTGGTGGTATTTATAATATAGTAGAGTGGAAATGAGTGATTGGGAGTCTATATGTGGACACACTGTGATCTCCAGTACTCCCCCTCACTGTGATAAGCAGTCCCAAGGCTGAGTTTGTTGTAAACTTCTTGTGTTTTGGGCAGGCCAGTGCTTTGTCATAATATCAGCAGGCATATCAGAGGTGGGGATATATTTGAAGGAAACATTATTCTCCTCCACACACTCATGTGTGTGTTTGAATTGCACATCAATATGTTTTGACTGAGTGTGAAAACCAGGGTCCTTTGTAAGAGCAATGGAACCCATGTTGTTGCTGTAGATCATAACGGTAGGTTATGTGTGACCAAGAAGGCATAACAGCCTGTGTAGCTACATAGCTTCCTTTGTGGCATGGTAGCTTGTGACACATTTGGCCTTGCAGCTGGATGTGATCACAATGGCTTGGCATTTGGAGCTTCATGAAATAGTACCATGACCCAGCTGTCACGATTGTGTTTTACAACATTTCACTGTTGTCATACCAAAGTATGTCTTTCCAATCATCTCCGAAGATCCCCTTCGGAAACCCAAACCACACTCACCTTGATTCTTCGCACACATTTGATCTGGTCACCCAATCCACTTCAGGAATCATTCCATTGAGTGTTTAGTGAAACAATCAATAACCAAGTCCAATCACAATCTTTTCTAGAAAAGAAGCACCCTGACTATCCCCATCACTATCCCCATCTTTTCCAATGAACTCATTGATCAAATTATATCTATTCTGTTGAAGCTTGCGATGACACCCCATATCATTAGACTCCATGATATGAATGTTCTAGACCCTCAGGATCACCCTCCAAAGGATTTATACATGGCTATCCCTACCCAATGAGCCATGCAATTTGGAAACATGTTTCAAGAGCTATTGTTAGTCCATTAATAATTTTCTCTCATTCACCATTTTCCTACCTCCCTTATTCATCTATTCCTATGGCCATTAAATAGTATACATGTACCTTAGCTACTTTCTGATCCTCATGGACTCTTTCCCATTCACCCTCCCTTCCAAACTGTTCAGTATATAGGTAGAGCATTTGCTGTTAAGAATTGAGCGATGTGGTCGTAGTTGGTAGGTATCAATGTTACTGCAAAGTCATGCCTATGACTTGAGGCAATGTAAAAGCACAAATACAAAGAGTATTTTTCTTCTTATTTTGTTCATCTACATGATGAGCTACTTATAGGACAGATTTGTACATGTGAAAAAAAAAGGAGAGTAAAATGAATCAAAGACATTAAAGTGTCAGAATTCAAATATCAGCAATAAAGGTTGTGGGTGAATATTGTGTTAGTAATTCTGTTCGGAAATGTTCCTAATGATAACAAAATGGTATTCGAAAGTGAATAGAAATCCTACAGTAAAAGCAAATGGCTTTCAGAATGTTTGCGAATGAAATGCATGGTTCCGAAGAGATAGATGTTCCAAAAGGATTCTATCTCGTAGATCAAATGAACTTTTACAGTCCATGTCGATCACAGCCAATGATCTCAGATTCTTTTGAAGTGTGTTTAAATTAATAAAAGTAGAATTGGAGTGCTCACTCAAATATGAAGTTGTTGTTCAAGGTGATTTTATGACGAGTTGACAAGTTTTGGGTAGAATAATCAAGTTGACATACAATAATTGAACTAAGGAATATACATGTGAATGTGCTAGCTTTTATACCAAACTGTTTGGAAGAGAGAGCGAACGGGAAGGAGTCTGTAAGGGTCAGAAAGTAGCTAAGGCACATGTGTACTAATTAATAGCCATAGGAAACAAAGAACAAAGGTGGCAGGAAAATTGTAAAACATCAACAGACCAACAATAGTTCTTGAAACATGTTTCCGAACCGCATGGCTCTTCAGGTAGGGATGACCATATGCAAATCCTTTGGATGGTGATCCTGAGGGTCTAGAACATTCATATCATAGAGTCTGATGATATGGAATGTCATCGCAAGCTTCCACACAATAGAAACAACTCAATCAATGAGTTTATTGGAAAAGATTGGGATAGTGATGGGGATAGTCAAGGTGCTTCTTTCCCAGAAAAGATTATGATCGGACCTGGTTATTGATTGTTTCATTACACACTTGATGGGGTGATTCCTGAGCTGAATTGGGTGACCTAATCAAATTTGTGCAAAGTATTGAGGTGAGAGTGGTTTGAGATTTCCAAAGAAAGCTTTCAGAAGCATTCGGAGATTGTGGTTCAAAGAAGAAGCAATGTGATGGCCTAAAATGTGATCGTGTCAGAACCCGACCGAAGCCTCAGGCCTCCGGGCCCGAATCCCTGACCATCACGTTTCATCTATCTCTACCTTCCGTTTGATCTCTTCCCTCATAGCTTACGACCCTGACTTTGGTCGTCCAGTCACCAATCCCCAAACCTTCCTGTATATAATTCGCTCATTCATGTACATCATAACCAGTTCTGATATCAACTAAGATACCCCAATACACATTGCTTAATCTCTACATTCCTTCGTCCCCCTCGTTAAGGTCACGCCCGAACTTCGGGTGACCTCGGGCCTCGTCCAAAATACGGGACAGGACTCTGAGCTGGCGCAGCACATAAGCTGAAGCCAAGTCCCACTCGATCCGTTCGCCGAGCCTCGGCCCCTCTCAGCAACCCGACCCCGAACCTCGGCCGACTCTATATCGAGTCCCAACCCTCACTTTGCCTCCGCTAAGATCTAGTTCTTAACAGTATATCAGAACTCTCGAAGCTCAGACAGTCCTTATGACCCCGACCACCCGATCCGCTGCTCGAAACCAAATCAGTAGAGCAACACCCTCCGTCCTAGCTCGAAGAGCAAGGAACTCCCCGACCCCAACTCCGTTGTTTCGACATCGAAACATGCCCCTTCGCGATCACTTGGTTCCTGAGGGACACATCGAGGAGGTCCCCGATGACCCCGAACCATATCGCAAACCTCCCGACGACGATCCGAACCCCGACCCGAACCCTGACCCCGACACCGACCCTGACCCACCGTCGGACAACGACGCCAATGTTGGAGAATCCCTCGCCAAGGCTCTCTCCAAGATTGTGGACCTCATGGGTCCCCAAAAAACCGAATC
>QMFG01000689.1:5375-19160 GCA_003314545.1 Ramaria sp. MG151 | reverse complement strand
ATCCACTTCAAAGAATGTAAGATTATTGACTGTGATCGACATGAACTGCAAAGTTCATTCGATTCACAAGATAGAATCCTTTTGGAATCTCTGTCTCTTTGGAACTATGCACATTATTCGCAGACGTTCCGAAAGTCATTTGCTTTTACTGTAGGATTTCCATTTGCTTCCCAAAACCATTCTATTACTATTAGGAATGTTTCCAAACACATTTACTAATCCAACATTCATCCACAACATTTATTGCTATTATTTGGATTCTGACACAGGTACTTGGGTTTTTGATCCATGAGTTAGGGGAAATGTGTCACAATTATGATTTATATCTTACCCTATTTCTCCAAACAGCTATCTTCTGAACAAGCCATTTGGAATCCAAATTGCCAGAACTTCTGTCACACAGGTTCTTACTCAACATCCTATCACCATGAAACATTGTGAATCACTCTTTGGAATCTTTTGCCATTGTGACAACCCTTCAAAAACAGGCTTCACACCCTCAGGTTGGTGGACAACATATCACAAATGAGTATTTAGAAGGAATCAGTGGAGCAGAGTGTATCTGGAGGTTCCGGTAAGCACTTACCTTCAGATGATGGTAATCAGCTGGCTAACTTCAGATAGCTTTTCTTACAAGGAATTATGTGCTTTGAGCATTGTACTGGATCTTCCAGACCCTCTCATCACCAAATCTGGCAACAGGGCATCCTCCCTTGAATCCCTCTCCCTGCTTTGTGCACGACTTCGGACCCCTGAGGATGTCTGGTCACTCTCTACTAAAAACCACTGATCCCAATCTGCAATCTCAGAGATTGCCAATGAGATATCATACTTCATCAATGCACAATGGGGACATCTTTTGGGTTGGGATTACAAAGGGGTCCTCAGTCCAGACAATCTCAAAACCTATGCAGACTCACTCTATCATTTTGGTGCACCCACATGCACTATTTTTGGATTCATTGACTGCACCATTCGACAAACCTGTAAGCTCATGGAATTCCAAGAGCTAGCTTAAACTGGATATAAGAAATTCCATGGCATGAAGTTCCAGGGCATTATAACACCAAACGGTTTGATTGCACACCTTGCTGGCCCATTTCAAGCACCACAGAACGACTGTGGTATTCTCAAGGACAGTGGTATCCTCAATAAACTTGAGGAACATGCCATACAGCCAGACTCACAGGAAGATGATCCCCCAGTCCACCGTTTTTTTAGGCATATGGTGACTCTGCCCATAGTGTTTCTCCCCACATTGTCAGTCCTTATGGTAATCCTGGAGGTCTCACTGCGGAACAATAGGCCTGGAATGCAGCTATGGAAAGAGTCCGGATCTCAGTTGAGCATGGATTTGGTCTTGTGCTCCAGGACTGGCCATTTTTAAACCCATTCTGGAAGCACAAGATCCTTGGAAACCAGTGTGGCATTGGTATCGAGTGGGTGTACTTCTGACAAGTGCACATCCATGTCTTGTACCCAATCAGACTGCAATGCATTATTCTTGCCTCCTTCCCTTGCTCTAAGACTATTTCCATAATTAGATGCATCATGTTGTAGGACATCCTAGTTAGCATGATAGAGAGATAATTGTTTTTTTTGCAAATTAATTACAAAAAAGTACTTAAGTCAGTCATTAAGAAGCCCCTGGCACAAGATGTCAATGAGCACATTGGAGGTGCATTCCTGAGCCTCATTGGCCTTCTGCTGTTCTGCCAATCACTCCTTCTGAAACTCACACTGCTCCTCTAGAAAGTAGATAATCTTTTCAAGGGTCTGTGTGGAGTGGGAGCGACTTGTTTTCCTGAGTCGGGTATGTTTTGAATTACTGGTGCGGTAGTCTGGGTCACAATCACAAATTGGATATCCCATTCACATCATCCTCATTCCGAAGCAATCCCCTTTACTTTGGTTCAGCTATGTGATTACCTTGATGGAGAACAGAGTCTCCTAAACTCTGACTCCAAGCTTCTTCCTTCCCCCAACTCCATTGCTCTCTCTGCACAAACTAAAACAACCACCCCCATTGTCTGTGTGAACTGCAAGTGAAATGGCCATATTGCTACATACTGCATCTTGCCAGGTGGTGGAATGGCTGGCAAGACCATTGAGGAATCCAAGCAAGCTCACCATTGTGACTGAGACCAAAAAAGAAACAAAACAACTGCAGCTCCAGCTGCTTCGCAGATAACAGCTGTTGCTCCAAAAGGGAAGGTCTCTGTTAAGTTGCAGGGTGCTGAGGGTCATGCTTACTTTATGACTGTCGATGCTACACATCTGGAAACTACTGGTGATACAACCAATGCTAACTTCATGGGTATTGCTGAGACATCTGACCCCACCTCTGCTGCCCTCCAAGCTGTTACTAGTGAACAACTTGACACTGATGAATATATGGGATGGTTAGTGATTGAGGAGGAGAACAATAATATCAACATACCATCTTCCCTAAATGTGTCAATTGCACACCATTACCCAGGTGAGCCACAGACACTGGAACTACCAAACACCTCCCCCTTTTCGCTGGATACAGGAGCAAGTGTTCACATCACTCCAGAACAATCAGACTTCACTTCTTTCAAACCCATACCTTCCTGCTCTGTCAAAGCCCTTGGTGGAATGTCCGTCCTGCTAAGGGTATTGGGACTGTCAAACTTTGTATTAGAGATGACAAATATATTACACTCAATGACGTGTTACATATTCCTGATGACACTGTCAGACTTATTTCCATCTGATGCCTTGCATACAATTCCAATATAACCACACATTTTGATCCAGACTCATGCTGGCTTACCGACAGATCAACTAAGACAGTTGTTGCACATGGTCAGCTGCACCCCCACAAAAACCTATACACACTTTCCTTACAACCTCCTACCACCAATCATGCCTATGCCATTTACAACCTCCCAAATATTGAAACATGGCACCATTGCTTGGGCCATACAAATTACCAATCTATCACCAATATGGCACAACAAGGACTCCTGAAAGGTGTGTCGCTACAGCACACACATGCACCATCTAAATGTGAATGCTGTGTCTTGGGGAAACAGACTAGAACTGCAATTCCCAAAGTATGGGTAGACTTATTGGGTCCACATGCTGTAGAGTCATGAACTGGCCACTACTATATTATAAATATTGTTGATGATTACACAAGCTACCCATGGTCTATACTGCTCAAAACAAAAGGCGATGCCCTTCCAAATTTATTAAATTGGGAACACGAGAGGGAAACTGAAATGGGACTTAAAGTGGGGATGTATTGTACTGATAATGGAGAACTGAGGAGTGATGAGATGGCAAACTGGCTAGCATCCAGGGGAACCACACACCAATATACTGCACCTCACACCTCAGCACACATTGGACAGGTAGAACGTATGCATCGGACACTCATGGCAAAGGCATGGACTATGAGAATATATGGGAACCTCCCACCCTTCCTATGGGATGAACTCTATCTCACTGCAGCATACCTGCATGCAAGAACTACTACTCGCTCACTACAGGGAAAGACCCCTTGGGAGCTATGGTTTGGCAGGAAACCAGACTACTTATATATGTGAGAAATTGGATGCTGTGCCTTCGTATTAATTCTAAACAAGTGCAACCCAAAGATCTATGAATGATCCATTGAGTGCATTCTCATAGGATATGATGCAAAATCTAAAAGTTACAGATGTTATGACTGTACCACAAAACAAGTCTATAGATCCTATCATGTCCAATTCTTGGAAAGCCATGATGGTCACCCCACCTCAAATAATACTATCCCAGGCTTGCCACTTCAAGATGATCTTCCACCAAAGGAGGAGTCTGACACTCACAATGTTTTTGCACCTATCCCTATTGCTGATGATGAACAACCTATCCATTATACTCCATCCAATGATCCACTCCCACCTGTTCCAGAGCCTCTTCGTCAATCTGCCCGAATAACCACTCATGTCCCTAGTGCATCTAGCAGACTAGATGAGGCTATCCAGGCATCGAAAGACAGTGCTACACACATCAACAAAAAGAAGGCAGACACAATGCTCTCCAAGACCTGCCTTCAGACCCCCAGCTGTGTCAGTCGTCTCCTGAGGCTCCAACCTCAGATGAAGGACAGCTTGCAATGATCCTTGCTGCACTTGTTGAAATGACAGGATTTGACCCTTCATCACTGGAGGCAGCCCACAAACCTAAGACATGGGAGGAGGCAAAACCTTCCCAAAGTGGAAGGCAGGCTATCAAGAGGAGCTCCAATCCCTTAAAGACATGCAAGTTTATACACTGGTTCCATGATCTGATGTGCCACGGGGTCATAAAATATGAAAGGGCTGACCAGTTTTCAAAATTCAATGTAATGAAGATGGTAAAGCTGTTCAATTCAAGGTTTGTCAGGTGTTCAAAGGCTTTGAACAAATCTTTGGAAAATACTACAACAAAACTACCTCACCAACAGCATGCATGGAGTCTGTCAGAATTCAAATTTCAGTGATAAAACTTGTAGATGAATGTGGTGTTAGTAATTTTGTTCAGAAATGTTTCTAATGATAATAGAATGGTATTCAAAAGTGAATAGAAATCATACAGTAAAAGAAAATGGCTTTCGGAATGTTTGTGAATAAAATGCATGGTTCCGAAGAGATAGAGGTTCCAAAAGGATTCTATCTCGTAGATCAAATGAACTTTACAGTCCATGTTGATCACAGCCAATGATCTCACATTCTTTGAAGTGGGCTAAATTAATAAAAGTAGAATTGGAGTGCTCACTCAAATGTGAAGTTGTTGTTCAAGGTGATTTTATGACAAGTTGGCAAGTTTGGGTAGAACAATCAAGTTGACATACAATAATTGAACTAAGGAATATACATGTGAATGTACTAGCTTTTATACCAAACGGTTCAGAAGAGTGAGCAAATGGAAAAGAGTCTGTGAGGATCAGAAAGTAGCTAAGGTACATGTATACTGATTAAAGGCCATTGAAAACAAAGAACAAGGGTGGTAGGAAAATTGTGAATAGAAAAAAGATTACCGAACTAACAATAACTCTTGAAACATGTTTCTGAATCGCATGGATCTTCAGGTAGAGTTATCCGTCCTTGAATCCTTCAGAGAGTGATCCTGAGGGTCTATAATATTCATATCATGGAGCCTAATGATATAGAATGTCATCGCAAGCTTTATTTTGAGGAACCAAGCAAGGAAGACTGGGCCTGGAAACTACAGCATGGTCTTTATGGCATGAAGCAGAGTGGTCGGACCTGGAACAAAACCCTAAATGACTGCATGCTGGCCTAAGGCTTTACCAGACTTGCTTGTGAGTCATGTATCTACTACCACAAGACCACTACTGGTACAGTTATCGCTGCAATACATGTTGACTATTTCCTTTCCATTGCCAGCTCCAAAGCAGAGGACAACTGATTCAAGGAACAGATGAGGGAAGTATGGACTATCTCTGACTTGGGCTGTGTTCAGTTCATTGTAGGTATCACTGTTGAGTGGGAATGGGAGACAAAGATGGTTATGTTGTCCCAAAAGCCCTCATCAATAAAATCATACAAACTTTTGGCCAATCCAATGCTGCACCTGTTTCTGTTCCAATGAATCCTGGTATTAAGCTCCAACACATTCTCCACACCTCCCTTCCTGTCGCTGAACAAAATGATCTTACATGTCTTCCCTATCACTCTCTTGTTGGCTGCTTACTTTACCTTGCCATCGGAACACACCCTGATATCTCCTATGCTGTGCAGCAATTGTCTCAATTTCTGGACTGCTACTCATATGTGCATTGGCATGCTGCCATCCATGCTGTGTGCTACCTCAAAGGTACATGTGATCTCAGGCTCCACCTGGGTGGACCTACTGTCAATCTGCTCAGTTTTACCGATTCTGACTAGGCTAATTGTCTGGACACTTGGTGCAGCATTGGTGGATATGCTTTCTCCCTTGGAACAGGTGTCATTTCCTAGAATTCCCACAAACAAAAGACTGTAGCCATGTCATCCTGAAAAGCTGAATATGTTGTGAGTTTTGAAGCTGCAAAAGAATGCATATGGCTGCATTCCCTGCTACAAGGCATAGGCATCACTATCATTGCTCCTACAACTGTATTATGTGACAACAATGCCACTATCACCCTTTCTGAAGACCCTCTCTTTCATGCCTGTGTCAAACATGTTGATATCAAATATCACTTCCTATGTGAACATGTTCAGTCACATGAACTTAACTTAGCCTATGTAAATACCAAGGACAACATGGCTAATGTCTTCACGAAGGCAATTGACACTCATCAATTCCAGCATTTGCACAGCTTCCTAGGCCTTCGCTAATTGCCCCCGGGACTTCCTATGCAAGGAGGAGAAATATTACAGTGAGGAGGAGTGTTGAGAATCACACCACAATATTTGCTCCTATCAGTCCACACACAGTCCCACCTTTTTTTGTTCATCCACATTCTTATTGTTCCCTCATACTATATAAGTAAAGCATAGGTAGTCTTATCACCTCAGTCCATTATATCCAGACTGAGGTGAGTAGCTTCTTATTTTATGTGACATAATAGACATAGAATAACAAACATACACGTAGATTATCTGTTATAGGTATATAACTAATATAGTCTGTTATATCTGTCAGAATTCAATTATCAAAGATGAATGTTATAAGTGAATATAGTGTTAGTCATAATGTTCGGAAATGTTTCTATCTTAATGAAATGATATTCGAAAGCAAATAGGAATCCTGCAGTAAAAGCAAATGGCTTTCGGAGTGTTTGCAAAGAAGTGCATAGTTCCAAAGAGAGTGGTGTTCCAAAAGGATCCTCTCTTGTGGATCGAATGAACTTTGCAGTTCATGCCGATCACGGCCAATGGTTTTACATTCCTTGGAAGTGTATTTAAACCAAGATGAATAAATTTTATAGTACTTACTTCGAAGTGAAGTTGTTGTTCAAGATAGTTCACGACGAGTTGTCAAGTTAGAGTAGATCAATCAAGTAGACATGCAATAATTGAACTGGGGATCATACATGCGAATGTGCTACTTATATACTAGATGGTTTGGAGGCAAGAGCAAATGGGCAGGAGTCCATGGGGATTGGAAAGTAGCTAAGGTACATGTATGCTAATTAAAGGCCATAGGAAATAAAGAACAAGGGTTGAAGGAAAATTGTGAATAAGAAAAAGATTTAACGAACTAGAAATAAATCCTGAAATGTGTTTCCAAATCGTGCGTCTTTTTGAATAAAGGAACCCTTGTGTTACTTCTTCAAACAACGACCCTGAATGTCAGAGATGAACGCGTCAACATATTGAATCGTATATCCTGTCACCATAAGCTTTTAGAAGCATAGAACCGACCCTGATATTGAGTTCCTAGAAATAGATGGGGATAGTGATGGGGATAGTGTAGATGCTTCTTTTCTGAGGAAAGGCTAATAACAGGACCTGATCTATCGGTTGGGTCCTTGTGATGTTATCAGGACGAATTATGGTGTTAAGGGTGATGGGATGTTGAATGGTTCATGTGCGATGAGATTGTTGATGGTTTGGATTCTGAAGAATTGATTCGGAAGAAGGTTGTTCGGATGGATCGGAAGGTGAGTAGGACACAAATCATGATCATGACAATATCCAGACTGAGATTATCTGTTATAGGTTTATTGTTCTACACAGAGTTATGAAATAGGTTGGAAAGCTAAGGAGGCCATGGGGATATGGAGCAATAGGAATTGAGTTATAGTTTGAGATAGTAAGAAAATGAAATACCAGCAGTATCTCTTTCCTTGACCAGTTGAGATAGACAGGTTGTTGTTATTGAGATATAAGAGATAGGTGTTCCATTTGTGATAGGAGGTAATTGTAGATTTAGATAAGAGTTTTGTTGGTAGAGCAGCGGTAGTAGGTGCTTAGTCAAGTCTGGGATGTGTTGTTTACCAGTAATTCATCTGTCTCAACACTGCTGACTTGGAGTTCATGAGATGGTGGAGCTGGAAGATGATCTTATGGGCTGGGCGATGAGACCATGCCACTCAGCCAAAAGTGAAACCACATAAGTAGCAAGTTTACTCATCGATGAAAGAGGAACCATATACAGCATTTCTCCCATAAGAAGAGGAAGTATGTGTGCATCTCTTGTGTTTGTCACAATTACAATATGGACATCCTGTTTATATCATCATCCTTCTGAACCAACCCTTCCGAAGGATTTTCCTGAACCCCATGTCAGAATCCAAATAAAAGTGGTAAAAGATGTATATGAAGATTGGGTTAGTGAATCTGTTCGGAAATGTTCCTAATGATAGTAGAATGGTTTTCGAAAGTGAATAGAAATCCTACAGTAAAAGCGAATGGCTTTCGGAATGTTTGCGAACAAAATGCATTGTTCCGAAGAGATAAAGGTTCCGAAAGGATTCTATCTCGTAGATTGAATGAACTTTGCAGTCCATGTCGATCACAGCCAGTGATCTCACATTCTTTGAAGTGGGTTAAACTAATAAAAGTAGAATTGGAGTGCTTACTCAGATATAAAGTTGTTGTTCAAGGTGAGTTGAAGACAAGTTGGCAAATATGAGCAGAGAAATCAAGTTGACATACAATAATTGAACTAGGGAATATACATGCGAATGTGCTAGCTATATACTGAACCATTCGGAAGGAAGAGTGAATGGGGAGTGGTCCGTTAAGGATTGGAAAAGTAGCTAAGGTACATGTATGCTAATCACTGACCATAGAAAATAGAGAACAAGGGTGGGGTGAAAATTGTGAATGGGAAAAGGGTTTAACGAACTAGGAATAAATCCTGAAACCTGTTTCCGAATCGTATGTCGTTTTGGGTAGACGAACTCTTGTTTCACTTCCTTAAACGACAGCCCTGAGTGTTGGGAATGAATGCATCCACATATTGAATCGTATGTGTTGTCACCATAAGCTTTTAGAAGCATAGAATCGACCCTGCTATTGAGTTCCTAGAAATAGATGGGGATAGTGATGGGGATAGTGTAGATGCTTCTTTTCTGAGGAAAGGCTAATAATAGAACCTGATCTCTTGGTTGGGTCCTTGTGATGTTGCTAGGACGATTCAAGGTGTTTAAGGGTGACGAAGTGTTGAACAGTTCATGTGTGACGAGTTTTCCGACGATTCGGGTTCCGAAGAGTCAATTCGGAATCGTGATGTTCGGGTGGTTCGGAAGGTGGAATAGACCATAAAGCATGATCGTGACACCCCAAACCATCATCATCACAAGTCTATCATTTCCATTCAACAACCTTCTTGTCCATCATTTTCCTTGAATTTCTCTATCAATGGTGAAGTGAAACAATCATTGGTCAGGTCCAATCACAATCTTTTTTAGAAATGACCACCCTAACTACCCCCATCACTATCCCCATCTTTCTCAAATCAACCCTTTGATTGAGTTAACTCTATCCACTCAAAGCTTGCGATGACATTTCATATCATTAGACTCTGTGATATAAATGTTCTGGAGTCTCAGGAACATTATATGAAGGTTTTTTCATGAGGAGACCCCTACCCGAAGAGCCATATAATTCAGAAACATGTTTCAGGAGTTATTATTGGTCCGTTAATCTTTTCTCCCACTCACAATTTTCCTATCTCCCTTGTTCTTTGTTTACTATGGCCTTTAATTAGTATACTTGTACCTTATCCACTTTCCGATCCTCACAGACTCTTTCCCATTTGCTCTCATCCAAACCATTTGGTATATAGGTAGCACATTCACATGTATATTCCCTGGTTCAATTATTGTATGTCTACTTGATTGTTCTACTCAAACTTGCCAATTCATTGTGAACTACCTTGAACAACAACCTCTCACCAACCTCACATTTGAGTAAGTACTCTAACTTTATTTAAATTAGTTTAAACACACTTTGAAAGAATGTGAGATTATTGGCTGTGATCAACATGGACTGCAAAGTTCATTCAATCCACAAGATAGAATCCCTTCAGAATATCTATCTCTTTGGAACTATGCACTTGTTTGCAAATGTTCCAAAAGCCATACACTTTTACTGTAGGATTTCTATTCACATTTGAATATCATTCTATTTCTATTAGAAACATTTTCAATTGATACTAACCTTACATCCATCTACAACTCTCATCATTAGTAATTGAATTCTGGCAGTGTTCACCCACAAGGATCTAGACGAGGACCCAAGTGAGCAAAGTGATGCAGATGTCTGTTGTATATGAGTATAGTGTAAGGGCAACCCTCCTAGCGCTCACAGATGCCTAGTAGAGGGGAAATCCAAAGGTATATATATGCAAGGAAATACAGTAAAGGGAACTCTCACCTAGTAGAGGGGAAATCCAAAGAGAAAAACCTAGGGATCCCCTCTACTAGTGAAAAGACTATATACGAGTACCTAATGCCCAACCAGGGGGATTCCTATGTGCTGTCAACCCTGCCTGACTTCTATCCCCATAAGGTACTTCATCCCTGACGAAGGTTGGATGTCATACCTTGGGCTGATGTTTGGGTCACACCCGAGGTTGGCTGAGGTCTCGGGTGGTCCAAGACCTTGGATCTGCAATCAGAGACTTCAGATCAGGGATCCGAGACTTTAGATCAAGGTTCTCATGCTTTGTACTTGTGCCTTGGACAAGTGAAGGTGTCCAAGGTGTAGAATTCAATGAAAGTTGGTTGTCCCTGTCACGATCACAGCCTAGACATTCCATTCACATTATATTCATTCCGAAGCATTTCGTCTGAAGTCCGAAGCAACATTCCCACACTCCCATCACTTTCATCCCAGGACTCTTTTGTCTATCACTTTGACTCAAATACTCCATCTATTGAAACAATTCTTGTGAAACAATCATTGGTCAGGTCCAATCATATTCTTTTTTTAGAAAAGAACCACCCTGACTATCCCCATCACTATCCCCATCTTTCACCATAAAATTATGGATTGAGTTATTCATATTCACTCAAAGCTTGCAATGACATGCCATATCATCAGGCTTAATGATATGAATGTTCTAGACTCTCATAATTACTCTCCAAAAGATTTAGGCATGGCTATCCCTACCCGAAGCGCCATGCGATTCGGAAACATGTTTCAGAAGTTGGTGATGGTCTATTATCCTTTTCTTCATTCCTAATTTTCCTTCCATCATTGTTCTTTGTTTTCTATGGCCTTTAATGAGTATACATGTACCTTGGTTACTCTCCGATCCTCACAGACTCATTCCCATTTGCTCTCTCTTCCGAGTCCTTCGGTATATAACTAAACACATTCGCATGTATGTTCCCTAGTTCAATTATTGTATGTCAACTTGATTCTTCTACTCACACTTGCCAACTCGTCCTCAACTCACCTTGAAACAACAACTTTATATTTTTTGAGTAAGCACTCTGATTCCACTTTTTATTAGTTAAATCCACTTCAAAAAATGTAAGATCATTGGCTATGATCGACGTGAACTGCCAGGTTCATTCAATCTATGAGATAGGATCCTTTCGGAACATCTATCTCTTCGGAACTATGCATTTCATTCGCAAATGTTCCAAAAGCCATTCGCTTTTACTGTAGGATTTCTATTCAATTTCGAAAACCATTCTATTATCATTAGGAATATTCCCGAACAGATCCACTAACCCAACATTCATCTATATCTTTTATCACTGATATTTGGATTCTGACAGTCCCCTAACATATAGCTTCAGATCTTCACAAAGACATGGGTGGTTTATGTCTCATGTGAGTGACATTGAGGATATCCTCAAGACAGGCACCTTTCAACATCTTGAGCACAAGATCAAGAGGTATGTGATCTAGAGATGACATTGAGAGTGGTCGCATGTGACAGGTACTGTGACTACCCCAACCACTTATTCTGTTCCCTTCAATGACGAAACCACTGAGACCTAAGATTCCTTTGGTGCACTCACCCCTTTAGAAGCTGTCTACGTTGTGCTAATGTCACAACTTTTTGTTATGAAATGTGTGAAGATCAGAGACTTAACCTCAGTTATTATTTTCTATGGATGTAACAGTTTATAAATGTTGAGCAAGTTGGTCTATTTCAGTTTGTCATGCCATAATTGTTTCTATAATGGGGAGTGGAAGCTTGTCTGCATATTGTGCATTTGCCCACAAAGTGTTAGTCTATATAGTGTTGTGGACACTTTGGTCATGTAGGCACTACTTGTATCTACATGGTTTGTCTTGTGATACATTTGCCATGTCTATGTGTCTGTGTCTGAGGCTGAGGCTTTCTGAGTCTCCATTCTTTTCACTATACCATCCAACACAAAGATCTAGTCTTGATAGTATAAGTACAACTTGATATCCCTATAGATATGTGTAATTTTCTCAAACATTAAGGATATCATCTAGAGAGTCACTCTTTGAGATCTCTAGCACAACCTCAACAAGTAGAGATGGCATGGAGAGTGGCAATTTCTGAAAGACCCTTGCATGGACACACGTGATATTCTCAACCACATCGAGCTTCTAAAGTGAACCTAGTTGACCTTGACGACTTGTCCGCTAGTTAAAACTCAAGTCTCAAACAAACTCATTACAACTAAGGGATTTGAGTTTTGGTCTGTTGAAAGCTGCCTTTGTTTTAGGATATCTGTGGAGTTCCGAAATTTTATATATCCTGCTCTAAAGAGAGTCTTGATGAGGATGTTTTCCCTATAGTTTCTTGGAAAAAGTGAGCAGTATAAATTATAATTGTGACACATTTCCCCTAACTCATGGATCAAAAACCCAAGTACCTGTAGATCGCAGACCCACAAACAACTGCATACACCTAGCCATGCACATTTGCACACAACCAACCATCTGCAAACTTCCATGGATGACAAATCATTACCAAAGATA
The DNA here is from genome assembly GCA_003314545.1 of Ramaria sp. MG151. Classification (NCBI taxonomy): domain Eukaryota; kingdom Fungi; phylum Basidiomycota; class Agaricomycetes; order Gomphales; family Gomphaceae; genus Ramaria; species Ramaria sp. MG151. Next base: position 6,294 of record QMFG01000689.1, on the reverse strand, counting down.
TACATACATCTAAGTAAGCATTCCCAAGACACATAGACAGGAACCAAAGTACTGCCAAGCCATCAGTGCCTTCATCTACTTTGGGATGGCCACAGACAGTCAACCCTGGCTGTCTACTTATTTTTCATATCTTTTTCCTTCTTCTGCTATATCAAATCATGTTAACTGCATGCTTTGTAGTTCCCAATACTATAGGAATAAGTTTCAGGAAGTTTGCCAATAGATTACATGTAACAACCCTTGTTTCAAGAACATCACTCCCCCACTTCCACAGAATATTCCAGAATCATCCCATTACCCCCATTCCTACCTGCTTTGGGTTAATCACAGTATCCAAGCCCACTGGTTACTTCTTTCAATTTTCTTTCAATTTCTTTCAATAATAATTTCATGTTACACACACAGTTTGTAGTCCTGACACTCAAGAACACAAGTATAAACACATAGTCTATAGAAAATTGACTCCTAGGACAGTTTCACCTTTGCTAGTTACATCACATCTCCAACATCCACAGAGTCATCCCACACCTGTATTTCTTGACTAGTCCATTGGACAGACATCATAGCTGATCACATAAACACACTTGCAGTTCAGAAGCAATTTACTTAGGTAGTGAAAGGGAAACCTGCAGGTATATAATAGAGGGAAAATTTAAAGAGATATATGCAGACAATAATATACAAAAGGAAACATCTCACCTAGTAGAGGGGAAAAGTCTAAGGGCCCCCACTACTAGTGAAACCAGGAACATCCTTACATAGTTTCTTTGAAAAAGTGAGCAGCATATCATTTGGATCAGACATGAATTTCAGATCATTGACAGAGAAACACTGTATTTCTAGTTATACTGGTCTCAGTATCGGCGGTGAGCATGAACCTGTCTGACACCTGGAGGGTGATTACTGACCTATGGATGCA
>QMFG01000676.1:0-19766 GCA_003314545.1 Ramaria sp. MG151 | reverse complement strand
GGAATCATTAGCTCCCTGAAAAATGAGTGCTACTGCCAACAATCCCGCTTGTCCAATTCCTACCGTGGCGAAGAGGATCATAGTCTGCTGTGATGGAACTTGGCAAGGTTTTTCTATAGCTTATGAACACATTTACCCCACGAAGATTGATTAGATGGGATTGGCAGATGGTAATACGCAGAATCGCTGGCAGTATTCCAATATACTCAAGATTTCGAGAATCTTGAACCTCCAGGACAGCAGGTTGTGAGTGATATTTCTTCCCGAAGACATGATCAGAAGCTGACCTGCTGCAGGATGCCCCCAAAACCTCAGGTTGTGTTTTATCAGGCCGGCGTAGGGACTGAGGACAACTTTTACTCAAAGTATATCGAAGGTAAGCCCTGGCTGCACTCTGCCAGGGACATTCGAACCGCTTCAACTTTTCATGCAGGCGCTACGGGAGCATCTCTGGCAGCAAAAGTCCAGGAGGCGTATGCATTCATCACTCAGTGCGTCGCATCATGGCCGCTGTGTATGTCACTAATTATATCTATTGTTACAGTAATTATCAAACCGGCGACGAGGTTTGAGTTACTATTTCCTACCAACTCGAGAAAGCTCACTATGACCTTGTGTGAACAGATCTTCCTTTTTGGATTCTCCAGAGGAGCGTATACTGTTCGGATGGTGGCGGCTATTATTGCAAGTTGATCAGATAGTTTGCTGTCTTTTTTAAATGAGCTCATAGGGAGACAGGGAGAGATTGGTGTCCTTGATAAAAAGGATATGGACAGTTTCGCAGACATCTTTATCGCGTACCAGAAACGGGGCAAGACCTCTGATGAGAAAGGTATGTGTAACTTCAGCTGATGCACACATAATCGAAACCTGAGCAATCTTTGTTAGAAATTGCAGAGTATAAGAAGGTCTTGCAGCCATTTAACAACCCTCAGGCAGAGGGAAGAGTACGAGTTAACGCTGATGCAGATAGTTTCACAATAAAGTACGCCCCGCTTGTCTGTTCCCGCAGGCTTGTCCTTGGCCTTATAACGTTCCTTGCATAGATGTGTTGGCGTTTTCGATACAGTTGGCGCTATGGGTTTACCAGAGGAGCTTACATTCTTCAGCAAGAGATTCGAGAAGTTATTTGGATTCTCGGACAAAACACTGGGGTCTCACATCCAACATGCGTTCCACGCCATGGCACTGAACGAGACAAGAGGAGATTTTGTGCGATTAGAATCTATTAGATCAAACGGGAGATTGAATTAACATTTGTTCCAGGACGTCGCTAAATTCGAGCAGACTCCCAAAGGAAAACGGAAAGGTCAAATTCTCAAGCAGGTCTGGTTTGCAGGTCAGTTTCTTGGAGAACTTATACTCAATTTTACTGATAGCAGATGTATATAGGCTCACATACAGATGTAAGTTCAGAGCATCGATGCGGAAGTATGCGACTGAAAATCTATAGATCGGGGGTGGTTGGGAGTCGCATGATCTGTCCGACATTACGCTGGCATGGATGGTGGTAGGTCATATACATATATGTGTATTTGATAACCTGATATCTAATTTTCCGTGGCAGTCCAATGTCGAGAAGATGTTGTCGCTTGACACAGCATATCTTTACAGCCTGCCGACACCGTTAGCCCCCTGGGGTCAACAACTTCCTCACGAGTAAGTCATAACAATTTGTTTAATGGTTATAATCTTCTTGATCTGTAAATCCATAGTCCTGCAACGGGAATGTTCGTGTGGGCCAAAGTCCAGCGCACGCTGCCCACCAAGACAGACGAGATCACGCAGGAAACGGTCCACTTATCCGTATTATCTCAGACCCTCGAGTTACCTGAGCTCATGGCCAATGTAAAGGCAAACCCCTCCCTGATTTCCGATCTACTAGATATCGAAGAAGTCTTCAAGACTCAATGGCTATATGTTCCGGGTAAATACGTTTTTACGGACGATGAAATGAAGTCGGAGCTCCTAGCTCAAGAGTCGATGAAGAAATTGCTAGAGAAGCGGGTGAAGCAGGCCGCACAAAGAAAAATGAAGGCGGAGGCGATGGTCGATGAAATGGGTCGCCCCAAACATATTGATTCGTGGGTTGGTAAAATTATCAACGAGTTGACAGGCTGAGATCTTGTACTATTATTCGAGTTTAATCCTTTATTCCCTTGCTCGTCAAAGGCAGTAAACCTTTGGAATTATGACCAGTTTTACCCATTTTCCCGTATGCACATCGTTAAGGGGAGCATTAGAGCTGGACTTCTGCTGACCCTAGGGTGATCAGCACGCCTGTCCAGGACCTTGTTCAACGATTTGAAAGGCCGTCGTCGGGCTCTGAAGGTCTACGGATGCCTACCTGTCGCAGGGGGAATTCAGCGTCGCCAAAAGCCTCCTCGAGTAGCACTCCACTCCCGGATCTGCCTCTGTCTCCTGCACAATTTCTTCATCATCCTTTGTTGAAGCGGCGGTCGGTCGTTGAGCCTCCCCCGAAACAGTCTCCTTCCCCAACTAGCCCTCTCCGTCAGGTCCCTGGAGAGAGCTCTGGACCTGAGGGATGTTTATGGTCAGCTGGTGGCATACTGCTGAAACGAATGCGAGGACCACCGCCTCAGGGTTAGATGCGACTTTATGAACGTCTTTGTCCTACTCGATGACTTGTTTGAAGAATTGAAGACTCGTGACACCGAGGTCTTTTCTGACATTGTGATGAACACGCTTGCTTTCCCCCAGGCTTATCGACAGGCTCACACGGCGGGAATAGAGCACCCTGTAGAGGAGCATGACGCTAGTCGCTTCACTGTCATTTTGCATATAGCTATTGGGCTCGATGCATTGCAGATGCCAAGCCTGGAGTTCAGGCCCGATTTATCAAAAACTTCGAATTGTACCTTGTAGCAGTCAAGCAAGAGGTCAGGGATCGCACCTCAGGAGAAATCCCTAATCTTGCAACTACATCAAACATCGTCAGCTAAGCGCAGGCTACAAGCCAGCGTTCGACCTCATTGAGGATTCCCTCGACATGGAGCTTCCGGATTACGTCATCGAGAATCCAGTCCTAGAGAGAATGAAGGAGTGCGCAAATGATTACGTTGCCTGGACAAATGTTAGTTTTTCAATCCTGCTATTGCTTGGGGTCTACTGAACATGGGATTTCAGGACATCTTTTCATACAATGTTGAACAGTCCCGTGGGATGACGCACAACATTATCGTCATTATCATGAAAAACTACGACTTGGATATTCAAGGCGCCCTCGATTACGCAGGGAATATGTGCACCGAAGCCATCGAGAGCTATTGCGAGCACAAGGGAAAGCTTCCTTCTTACGGCCCGGAAATAGATAAACAGGTTGCGGCATACACACGCGGATTGGAAAGTTGGACGCCGGCGGCGTGGAATGGAGCTTCATGTCACTGAGATACTTTGGTGGCAAAGGCAAAGAGATAAAGCATCACCTGGGGGTGAAACTTCTCCCAAGAAAGCGGGTATCCCCAAAACGCTGCATAGACGCTAGGTAGCTTGCCATGTTTCATCAAAGTCGTAGTACTTTCTTTAGATATCTCCAATACACGAAATTTTTGTTCTTTTTCGTGGTTTACCTCTCTGTTGTAGCCTTAATATCTAAGTGTTCGCATATCATACTGGAGATGTTCTGTCACAAGTCTCGTTCACACACTATCTGCCGACATGGCATTGAATAAACGTGAAATAATAATGAAAAGATGTATATTCAGAATTTCCCCAAATGCTCGGGAATTCTGGGTACGCCTGTTGAAAAGATTAGGGATGAAAGTACAAATTGTTGGAATATAGCATACTGCGGAGGTATGAACACATACCTGGCACAGACACAGTATCCCACACCTTGGATAGTATAAATAGCAGTTGCCATCCAGGATTTCCCCTCAGTCTTCTTGTAGAGACATGACTGAGTCTATTGTTCAGGCTTTTATTACAATGTTGCGCATATGGAGGATTATTATAATTAAGTATAAGTGTAAATACTGGATGTGAAGACGATGGGTAAATGAGGATGTGCTGAAAGTTGTTAAGATCAAATATTTGTTTATTAGAAAGCGATGATATACACTGGCTGGAGCAATAGAATACATATGGAAAATATGTGATACACCAAAGAGAAATTGGACATACAACACACTCCGTTGTGGTGATAATGCAGGACATTCGGTGGTCCAGCACAAAATTATTTCACGTGGGAAACGCTTAAAAAAGTCATTAGCGCCCGGATTCCGGTCTTCTAAATTAAACATTCTCAATGGGGATTTTGGATTCTAACCACAAGTCGCAGCCACGTCAAGCGTGCGCTTCATATAGAGAAAGGAAAGATATGTGGCCCGATGACCATTCTGTATAATGACGACTAAACCTCCTTCAGCCTGCTTGGCACATTTGAAAGAAAACTGATTCGCTTACTTGCTTCGCTTCGAAGTAACATTCGTTATTGCTTTATGAGCTCACGGAAAGGGTGTCCACTAGAGGCGTCTCGAGTCTCTCGACTGCGCCAAGCCTGACTAGGACTTTTGTCCATAATTGGACGCAATAGATCAGGGGTACTAATCGCACTTTATCATGACAGGTGACAGTGTGAGCGGCCCGAGTACAGGCTTTCACTGTCTTGTTATTGCAGCTTGTTCTCGTACCACCACTCGCTTCCAGTCAACCCATGTCTGACATCTCTCCTGGAGAACTCGCCATTGACACAAGCAGTAGTCCGAAAAGCAAACCAATTCGCGTGCTTGCCTTAGACGGTGGTGGGGTTCGAGGTCTCTCTTCTCTGCTTCTTCTGCGTGGGATCATGGATAGGGTGGCCGTTGCCAAAGGCGTCTCATCGGACAGCACTGTCACCGTCAGGCCTTCAGAATATTTCGACTTGATCATTGGGACTGGAACTGGTGGCATCTCTGCCCTCTTCCTTGGTCGCCTCCGCATGACTGTGAATGAAGCCATCGCTGCGTATCAGGACGTAGCCAAAGCAGCTTTCCAACCCCTAACTTCATATCGGCGTGGTTTTCCGCATGGCTTTCGTCGCACCTCATTATCACGACAGTTGGAGCGATGTGTTGGCAATATCGTCCAACAATACCTTGAGAATCGCAATGCTCCACTCGCCGACCCACCAGGTGCTTCTCATATATGCCGTACTGCTGTCCTTGCCTGCACAGCCGCCAGTACTAATGCACCACCTCATATTTTCCGATCCTATGTCACATCTGAACCGCCATCTTCGTTTACTGTTCATGAAGTTGCCCGTGCAGCTGTTGCACTGCCCGGAACATCCCCCTCGGTCTCGCTTGGGAACCCTCCAATGGAGTTTGTCAGTGCTGGAGTAGTTGGCTACAATAATCCAGCAGAGATCGGCTTTTCGGAAGCCGCAAACAACCTTCACGGCCATGTTATTTGCCTAGTTTCATTAGGCACTGGCCTTCAGAAAATCGTCCGAATTCACGGCCCATTGAAGAAGTTCATCATGGCATGTGAAGAGATTGCACAGAACTGTGAAGCGGTACATGAGAGAATGTGCCGAAGTAGTCTTCTCCAGACGGAATACTTCCGGTTCAATGTGACTCGTGGTCTTGTGGATGTTGATATCAAAGAGTGGACGCCTTCAGACTCTAGCAGTCATATCGCAGGGATTACTGAAGGCTACATGAGGAGTGCTCTAGTGTCTGATTCATTGGATCTTTGTGCGCAGAAATTAATTAGTGAGTGGATACGTGAGTTCAAGTGGAATGAGCTATGCTAAAGGATAGGAATAACAGCTGCCGGAAACACGGTATCCCTACCACCGAGCATTGGGCAAGTGCGATTGTATTTATATCTGGCTTGGCTGATAGAGTATATTGTCTCTAGGAAATTTTGCCCAATCCAGAATCCTGCACCACATATATTTCATGGTCGTCAAGATTACATTGATAAAGCAGCTGTATTGCTTGCAAACCATCCTGCTGGATATCTTGCTATCCTTGGATCTGGGGGAATAGGCAAGACAGCTATTGCACTCGCCATCCTGCACAATACAGTTGTAAAAGAAAAATTTGGTGATCATTCACGCTTTGTGCCTTGTGAGGGCATTGTGTCAGGTGCCTCACTTGTGGACACTCTCTGTGCTGCACTGGGTCTATATAACCTCTCAGGAGACAGGAAGAGCGATCTTTTGCTGTATCTGACAGTAACATACACTTCCAAGCCACTGCTTCTTATCTTGGATAACTTTGAGTCAGTCTGGGACAGCATGGCAAAGTCTGAGGCTGAGGCGCTACTTCAGGCTCTAGCAGCTGTACCACTACTATCCCTAATTGTAACCATGCGGGGTGGAATACGCCCAGCTGGTCTGCGATGGACACAACCATTTTTGCCCATAGTGGAAAAGCTTGATCCTGCAGCTGCTTATCGGGTCTTCCAAGATATTTATGGAAAGCACAATGATGAGAAACTGGATGAACTGCTTCTTGCCTTAGATTATATGCCACTCGCTGTAACTCTGATGGCACAGCTAGGATCACACTTCACTCCGGAACAGCTATTAAAGAAATGGGATGAGGAGAAGACAGAATCCCTCAGCCCCCTGCATGACCATGGGCGCTTGAAAAATGTCAATGCATCTATTTGTATCTCACTAGAGAGTCCTCAGATGCGGTTCGCTCCAATGGCACTTAGCCTTCTGAGCATCTTGGCTCTGCTTCCAGGTGGTATACAAAGCAAAGACTTGGCTGCTATGATACCTAACTTAGTGAAGCATGATTTGGCAATGATGACTGTGTTGCAGGTGGGACTGGCATATATGGATGCCAGGCAGGTCCTGCGCATGCTATCACCAATTCGCGCCTATATCATAAAATATCACGAGCCTTCTCGAGAGCTTTTCAATGAAGTGCAGGCATATTTCTTCAGCCTGGCAGAGCTTGGAAAGAAGAGTCCTGGTGATAATGGTTATCAAGATGCTGTTATGACACTACAGGAGGCCGAGAGCAATATGGAGGCCATTCTGGGAATTGCATTGAAAAGAGGGGAACACCCAACAATTTGCATTGAGGCAACCTTGAATTGGAGCAATTTCTTACTCTATCAAACGCCTAGAACTGAAACTATCCAGCTGGCTCAAATGCTGGCAGATAGTGAACAGCTAGACTATCAGCTTGCTAGATGTCTCCAAAGTCTGGGTAATATCAAGTACAAGCTAGATCACTATGAAGAAGCTCAGCAGTTGCTATCTGATGCCCAGATTATATTTGAGGAATATGGAGATATACAGGGAGCCACATACTGCTTGAAAACACAGGGTGAGATCCAGTACAAGCTTTGTTACTATAAGGAAGCACAGGAATTATTATCTGATGCACAAACTACTTTTGTGGAGATTGGAGATAGATTGGGAGCTGCATACTGCTTGAGAACCATGGGTGATATCCAGCGTATGCTTTTCAACTATGATAAAGCTCAGGAAATGCTATTAGATGCCCAGACGACATTTCAGGCAGTTGGAGATAGGTCTGGGGCTGCATACTGCCTACAAACACTGGGCATTATACAGTACTTACTCAATCATAACAAAGAAGCTCAGCAAATGCTCTCTAATTCCCAAGCCACATATGAGGAAATTGGAGATAGGTCTGGAGCTGCATACTGTCTGAAAACTCTAGGTGATATACAGTATAGGCTTAACCACCACATTGAAGCTCAGGAGATGATATCTAATGCTAAAGCTACATTCGAGGTGATTGGTGACAGGCGTGGTGCTGCATACTGCTTGAAGACCCTTGGTGATATTCAATGCAAGCTTGATCACTACATTGAAGCTCAACAGATGGTATCTAATGCCCAAACTACATTTGAGGCAATTGGGGACAAATCTGGAGCTGCACATTGCCTGAAGACCTTAGGTAATATCCAGTACAAGCTCCATTACTATAATGAAGCTCAGCAGGTGCTATCTGATGCACAAACAAGATATGAGTCAATTGGACACAGGCATGGAGTTGCATATTGCCTCAAGGTTCTGGGAAACATACAGCATATGATTCAGGGAACACCTCTTTCTCAGGGCAGTTCAAGCCCAACTATGTCTGAACACTAAATGTAATGAATCTGGGTATATATTTAGCACTGGTTAGATTAGAAATCAGGGCTAATAGCCAGATAGGTAGTTGCTGTACAGTATGATAGTATTCCACACCCTGCTCACATCTTTTCTTTTTCCTTTTCTATTCTAAATCTATTGATTTAATCCTTAGGGATAAGGACAAGAACATTTTTTAATAGAAATAAACATATGAATAATATATTATCCTCTGCACTTTATCTCTATGGTTACTCAATGGTCTTACTTAGCCATGAATGCTTGATAAACATTAATCTGAAGTTTCCTTGATAATATATAATTCATCTTTTTCTTATCCTGCAAAAGCCATTCAGGTCATGAGGTAAAATTCAGAAGGATTGTCTCTTTGGAACAGTGTATGCATTCACACATATTCTGAAAGTCATTTACTTTTACTATAGAATTATCCTTCACTTCTGAGTACTATTTCTGTATCATTTATATTTATTGCTTTTGTTTTGTTATTATTTATTATCTATCCTGCGAACATTGGATTATGTAATCTATCTGCTGGATCAGCAGAGCTGCCTTAGAACTGAATAAAATAGAAAATAACCACAAAAGCATTACTAATTTCAACTCAAGGCTTTCAGCCTTAGAAAACCTTTTGTTTATATTTTTAGAATCAATTGGTGAAGCATGCCCAAGCCCATGCGATGGCAAACAAGCGCATACATGCATTCGGACACAAATGGGCTCACATAGCCAGCGATCGGCATCCACGTGACTCCAAAACACTTCCAATTGTTAATACAACAATTGATTAACTATTTCCTTCGAATCATCACTGATCCACAACCGAAGCTGAATGCTTCCATTTCATTTGGAACAAGCACCCGGAGCTTCAAAATGAAGTTTTAGAAGTTTTCAGGTCACTTTTTCTTGTTCTTTCTACTAAAGAAAATTGTTGCACACATGATTTGTAGTTCTTATAGCGCAGAGATTGGTTTCAGGTGCTTTAGATAGTAATTAGTTCTAGTTTTGTGCATTTCATCCCTCATGTAGATTCCAACCCCAGAACCGCTCCATCACCCTGATATTTTTCATTCATCCACAAGAGACTCACCCTAGCTAGTATTCTCCTTAAATACACTTGTATTTCTCATTAGAATCTAAGCCAGAAAAACTCCACAAAGTCTCCCATATTCTCAATCTCTTGCTTTATATTTCTGGAACCGCTTGTGAGGGCAACCCTCCTAGTGCTCACAGATGTAGTAAAGGGGAAATCCAAAGAGAAAAGTCTAGGGATCCCCACTACTAGTGAAAAAACTATATATGACTACCTAATGCCTAACCAGGGGCATTCCTACGCACTATCAACCCTGCCCAACTTCTATTCCCATAAGGTGCTTCATCCCTGATGAAGGCCAGATGTTGGGCTGGGTGTTTGGGTCGATGTTCAGGCCATACCCCGAGGTTGGTTGAGGTCTCGGATGGTCTGAGGTTTCGGACTGGAGGCCCGAGAGTTTGGGCTTGTAATTGGAGGTTTGGGGTCAAGGACCCTAGACTTCAGACTGAGGTTCTCGTGCTTTGGACTTTGTGCTTTGCATGAAGAGTGCACCAATTGGTTGTTTCTTTGAGCTCCAGGAGACTGCTACTCCATCTATAGTGAAGATATAACCCAAGATTGAGTGACCGTGGTGCTGCAATGCACCATCAGCATCTGAGAACCCTTCCAGTCCTATTTGGCCTTGTTTCCCCTCCTCTGCCCAGCCCCAATGTCCTTTTGCTCTGATAGTTAGCCTTAGGTTTATTGTTCCCTTGAGATATCAGAAGACCCATTTGACTTCCTCCTGGTGAGGTTGTCCTGGGTTTTGCATGAATTGAGAAAGGAAGCTAGCCACAAACATTATGTTGGGTCTGGTTCATAGAGGCTTCAGCCTAGTGGTGTCTGGCCTACACATGTTACAATCCAATATAGCCTCATCAAATTAAATCTTTATAAACTCTAATCAATACATGGGAAAATAGATCTAATCTATTTACTACATTGGTTTTATATATGTATTTTTTTGTATATGGACCTATTAAGCTATAGAGAAATGTGGACTTTGTGAGAGTGGATGATAATAAAGAAAGTGGACATGCAATATGTGGTGACAAAGCACAAGAATCACTCAGTGTTCTATTCAACACAGAGATCTTGCCCCGATACGTCTATGCTGGGGACCTCGACAACTGCCGTTCTTGTGACGGACACGTATTTATCCAAGCCGGAGGACCTACTGCATAGGGCTCTCAGTACCAACCTACAGGAGCATTATCCACAACGGAGGTAGAGTATATGGCACTTACAAGAACGATGAAACAGATCTTGTAAATGTATGCGGCAATAGAGGAAGTGGGATATCCAAAACCGAAACCAGCTGCCATACTTTACAACGACAACACAGGAGCCATCGATATACATCATCATTATATCCGCGAAAGAGTTGAAGAGGAAGAGGTTGAGGTTCACCGAGTGGCATCTTCCGATAACATAGCAGATATGTTTACAAAGTGGCTCCCTAGGGTCTCCTTTCAAAAGCATTGCAAGGCCTTACGAGAGCGCATCGGGCTAGGGGGACTGTCACGGTCTGACCCGACCACTTTTCTTCGGGCTCGCGGGGGTATATCTATTTATTCCGATTTACTAAAAGCCCAGAAATGCACTGGTCCCTAAATCATAATTTGACTCCAGTTTTTGATTCAGTCGCCTTCATATCCAATGCCAAGGACTTCTCCCATTGCATACTTTTTACAACTGCCTTTCCGGATCTCTTGCCACCACCATGTGACACAGCACACAGGTGCCTCGCACTAATGCCAAATGCCCGAAATTGGCGTTATTTGAAAGACAAGAGGACTTGTTCGGGGTCTAATTGTAGTAAGTAACGCGCTCAGTCGACACCAATGGGTGAATCGACTGAGGTGTGAGTAACTACTGATACGGAACATACTGATAAGCACAAGGACCTCATAGCCAACTCGTTTATCTATCAATTACCCATGCTAGTGTTGGATCCCTTACAAGCCTTAGGATAGAGATAAATTTCCCCGTGTCACTGGCTGTATCAATACACAATCCACATACTGGATTAGACGCTCTTCCAGGCGTCTGTTGAAAGATGATTATACTCTGACGAGTCTTTCATAGCAGTAACACAGACACCCATCGGAAAGTTTCCCTAGAATGGCTACGTCTATTTACGCGCCACCTTGACCCCACGAACTTCCTCCCATTCACCAGATGAAAGCTTTCACAATACAAGGATACGAGACATGCCGACTCCATCCTCCCCTACTCGAGCGATATGGCGGTCTATACGGCCAACTGTTCCAGGGTGTATTGAGGTGCTAAACCTCCTTACAGGTATCGAGGAACTTGACAGCTGTCTTAAGATAGTTTTGGTAATAAGTGAGACATAAGATCTCCAGCCTTGATAACGAAGCGGACGCTTGAGCTTCCTCGTTAAGACTGTGACCGGCAGGTATCCAGTTTTTAAGGAATGAAGCCAACTCAGCACGGGCCTTCTTGACTAGTGCAAACAATTCCTTGAGCAGGGGTAACAGTTGTTGGACTGAATCAGAGAAATCCTCGATTTCCCAATCGTCATGGATGATTTCAGACTTTAAAAAAGCCACATGTGGAATCTCATCACTGCCCAAACCCTGCAGCCATAGCTCTTCCTTGGAAGTTTTCTGTTTCGGCGAGTCCAATGCCGCCCACAACAAGACCCATACAAAGGATTCAAGATCATCGATGGCCGTTTGCAAGACCGGGTGATTGTATGTCCAAGCATTAAGAACACGGTAAGAAATAAATGGTAATGTTCCCTGGAAGATAAGTCAGATCCTATATGCCAGAAACAGTCAAAGAATGTGCCCACAGAGCGGTGCTTTCCAGGCTCACGAGCTTCCTTCCATCGGATCGCCAAGTCACCATCAATAATAAATCCCAAACAGCTGTTGAGACACTGTTGAAGAAAGGTGAATCTAAGATAGTGATATGAACGTCGGACATATATCCCAAACTCATAATCTCTCACTCTTTCGACCTCAAAATAGATGAATTTTTCTTTATCAATTCTGGTGTCCGCGTTTCAGGTTCCTGTCGGACCAACACATTCCCAATCGTCACATCCCGGTGCAGATATCCTTCCAGAAACAGTTGCATGTGGGCTGCATTCACTATGAGAACATCGATCATCAAATTCTGGAGAAACCAACCTATCATTGAGTCAATTACCGCTTTAACAAGCATCCCTGGCTTATTGACGATACCCGTGAGGTTCCTGCCTTGTGTGGCGCATATCATGCGCACCAGAGAGCGAAGCTCTGGCTTAGGGCATGAGTCGTCTGACGTTGAGTATACCTCCGAAAAGTCTTCGCAAACTTTACAATCCTTCAAGCCGGTGAAAGCATTCAAGATATCGGGGTAGCCGACGGAATCAATCACGTCTGGGATCCCATGTCTGCCTTGGACCGCAAGAAACATCTTGGTTTCCAGCATTGCACGATCCTGGTATGGCCAAGATTCCTTCAAAACCAAGCGAGCCACACTGTCGGTTGAGACCCTGGGCCAGATGGTGTTCTGTCTGATTACAGGCAATTGCGTTAATATAGCCGCATCAGATCGTGCAATTTCCGCGGAATGAGCGGGCCTCTGTGACCCGATAGGATGCGTCGAGGCCTGTGGGGGAGGTGATTTATACTTCCTCAAATCTCTAGTGTGCTTCGACGGTTGCGAGGGCTTGGAGGACGGCCGCGCGTTGGTCATAGCTTGTGGGGTCGGCAGCGATCCGATGGTAGTTCGTGTGACAGGCCCTTGCTGGAAGCCCTTGACGTTAACTCCATCCCCAGGAATAAAATCCGGGGAAGGAGAAACATCCAGCTTCGCAAATTCTTGTGTGACTTCAGCCACACCGCGGTCAGATCCACCTTCACGACCCTTCTCAACAACAAGGCTAGAATATACATGTGTCGCTCTTCCACGGATGCAGACTCGTTGACAAAGCGAACCGCATACTCTCCACCATCGTCCGCTGCCATCCGATGCGGGAAGGTAAATATAAGAGTTTCCGGAAAGCACAACGTGATGTTCATCGATGCCTGCCTCGTACCGGGAGCGACACACCATGCCAAGTAGTCCACGAGCGACGGATTTGAACCCCTCGAGTGTGGTCAACAAGAAGGCGGGGGTAACAAAGACCCCGCAACGATTGTAGAAAGTGAAGCGAACCGTCTGTTTTACATGGTTGTAAACGATGACCACGCTGTACCATCGTTTGTCCTGCTCCAGAATGGACCGGCCATAAGTGGCTGCATGCTTCAGCGCCGTGCTCCATACACCCTTGATCTCAACCGCAACATGGATGTCGCACCACGAATATATTCCACGAGTATTCTCTCTATGGACGGCGACCAAGTCTGGTTTCAGTGCACCTTGACCATCGGCTTGATCCGTCGAACACTTGTCGTATTCGATGAACGTGAGTCCAGAGTGGAAGGTGCTGTATTTGCCGGCAAGGTTCACAATATCATTGAATATTTCTTTAATGACCGGATCATTCTTCCTCTCGTCTGACGTATCCAGCTTCGATATGGGAGTTGAGTGTATACCCCAATCTTCACGCGGGTTTCTACCGCTTGTCTGGGAGGCAGGAAAATAATCGTTGGCCAATGCATCGATGGCTCGGTCAAATTGGCGGGCGACGTGGTCCTCGAGGGGGTACACGCTGTCCAGGAGCGAGGGACTCTCAAACACGGCATCATATAACTCACTCACGAGGGTAGACATGAGATCTGCCTGTGATATGAGTATGGAGTGTGTCGATTGAACTAGATGTCTTGCTGTGGCATCAAGGCACGGAATGATGGGTTGACTTTCGATGTGGAGTGTGGGGTTGGGTGAGATCCATGATCCACAACGGAAATAGCACAACGCGTGTGGAGAACAAATCACGTGACTCCATTCGAAACATCAAGGTTGAAACCATACACAATGAATTTCAAAACTCGCTGACTGGGAGAATCGTTGATTCATCCTTCTTCCTTTACCCAGCCTCTTATTCTCTTTGATCTGGATCCCGCGCCGAGGGCGATCCGAGAACTCGGATCGTCCCTCCATTCCGTTGTTGATACTTATTATTGACATATGTTCCGTCGGAACCAGTTAGCCTCGCCTGTTATACGCCCAATTTAAAGGCGCAAGCATAGGCCTCGTATGCAAGTCTTGCTAGAACCTGACAACGACGATGTGATGATAAAACGTGTACACGCTTGTCCACCCGAACAATACATTGTCCGCTCTCGCTCCTCGCGGTTTATAACATAACCTCTATTTTATTTTGTATTTGTTTTTGCTTTTAATTGATTTTGTTCAAGTTCTTTGAGGCGAGCTTTAGGCGCTTGATTTGATAATCTAACCGAAAGTTTATAGTGATGCGGGGGATTGCGCTGATGCGGGAGCAAAGTGTCAGCGCTAAAAGATCGCGTACACTGACGCGAGCTTGTAACAGAGATAACAGTGTAAACTTAACAAAATTGAGATAGTGATTGAGTCCAACATTCACTTGAATTGAAAGCAAACAGCCGGTGATGATTTGTTTCAAAGAGGTGGTTGTAGAGATATAGAGCGATAGATTCAGACAATACGAGACTTGTGGAGTTTTTACTGCCTTAGATTGTACCAAGAACTAAAGCGTATTTAAGTGAAACGCTACCTAGTGATAGTCGTTTGTGATTCCAAGAAAAATAATGGGGTGATGGAGCGGTTCTGGGGTTGCAATCTACATGAGGGATGGAATGCACAAAAATGTACTAAAACCTGTCTAAAGCATCTGAAGTGATCAGTATGCTATGAGAACTACAGATCATGCATTCAACAAATATATTCAGCAGATAGAATAAGAAAAAAGATGAAGAAAACTTCTGAAACTCCATTTTGAAGCTCCGGGTGCTTGTTTAAAGAAGCAATCAGTTTCATTTGGGGATCGGTGACAATAGGGGTGATTTGAAATGGTAAATATATTGTCGTATGTGTGTTTGGAAGTGTTTCAGAGCCATGTGGGGCTCGATCGGTGGCTATTTGAGCCTGTTCGTGTCCGAAGCGCATATATGCACACGTTTGTGTTCGTGTGGCCTCGGGGATGTATTGCCGATTGAGTCTAAAAAATATAAACAAAATGTATTCTAAGGCATGAAGCCTTGAATTGAAGTTAACGATATTTTTCTGTTGTTTTTCTGTTTTTATTCTAGGGCACCTCTGATGCATCAGTGGATTATGTAATCCATGTTTGCACAGTAGGTAGATAAATAATAACATCCTCTTCCACAGCTCAGAGGCGGTCTTCTGATATGTCCATCTCAAGTAGGGAAGGGGGGTTCATTTGGCTTTCGGAGTTGGGTGATTGGATGATAGAGGAGGGGTAGTCAGGTGCAGTGTGTATGTGCAAGGTCGCATTTTCCGAGTCGCTGTCCTCAATCCCATAGTTACCTATTTTGGCAAATGCAGCCTGACCACCGGTCCTTTTCTGGAGACTTTTCTACTGTAAGGGCAACCCTCTTAGTGCTCACAGATGCCTAGTAGAGGGGAAATCCAAAGGGAAAAGTCTAGGGATCCCCACTACTAGTGAAAAAACTAAGTTGCACTGTTATCACTATCTACAAAGCCCGCGTTACAGTACGCAAACTTTAAGCGCTGACAATTTGCATCCGCATCAGCGCATCCCCCACATCTCAATACACTTTTTGCTTAAATTGAAGAATGAGCACTTATTGTGCGAATTGAAGCAACTTCATCAAAACTCAAACAAAATACAAATAAAACATAAAATAAATATAATAAAAATTTCTATCTCTTTTCTTATTATGTTTTACTAACATTTTGTTCATCTACTCTTATCACTTATAATCCACTTCTGACATATAGATCATGGCTAGTGGACACAGAAAATCTATAAGGGCTCAACTATGCAAAAACATTTGCAGCTGCTTCCAAACTGCCTTCAGTCTGAGTTATTATGGAAAATGCTACAACACTGGATTGGGAAATCCACTATGCAGATATCAAATGTGCATACCTTAGGGCACTACTGAAAGAAAACCATATACATGAAGATCCCCTGTGAAGCACAATAGCCTGAAAACAATGGGAAGGTCTGCTGGTTACTAAAACATCTTTAGAGGATGGAATCAGGAACTCACCAGAATGTTTATCACAGAACTAGGCTGTGTTGGATGTTATAGAGAAAAGAGTGGAGACTCAGAAAGTCTCAGACACAGACACATACACTGACATGGACACTGACAGGAGATATATCACAAGAACAAGCCACATAGATACAAGTGGAGCCTACATGACCAAAGCATCCACAACAAAATACTACACAAATGTAAACCAACAGGCTGTAAGGGAAACCTCAACTGTACCCACGCTATACATGCTGGCAGACCTAATGGTGTTGGCTTGTTATTTTATCTTACTGCCACTACTTCTTTTCTTTCCTTTTCTTTCTCTGTGTCTCGCTCCCTAGGCGCCTATATAAGCACCTTATATAAGCGGAAAAGATGTGGCTGGGACTTGTCTGTTATTATTTGTCTATCTACCACACGAACCATGCATTACATAATCTACTGATGCATCAGAGGCGCCGCCTAGAATAAAACCAGTAAAACAATACAAAAACACCACTAATTTCAATTCAAGGCTTAAGGCCTTAAAATATATTCTGTTTACATTTTTAGACCCAATCGGTGATACATCCCCGAGGCCATGCAAGCACAAACATGTGCATATATGTGCTTCAGACAGGCTCAAATAGCCACCGATCGAGACCCACATGGCTCTGAAACACTTCCAAACGCACATACAACAATATATTTACTATTTCGACTTGCCCCTATTGTCACTGATCCCTGAACGAAGCTGATTGCTTCTTTTGCATTTAAACAAGTGCCTGGAGCTTCAAAATGGAGTTTCAGAAATTTTCTCCATCCTTTTCTTTGTTATTTCTGCTGAATATATTTGTTGATTGAATGATCTGTAATTCCTACAGCATACTGATTGGTTTCAGATGCTTTAGACAGCTCTTAGTACATTTTTGTGCATTTCACCCCTCATGTAGACTGCAACCCCAAAATTGCTCCATTGCCCCATTATTTTTCTTGGAAACACAATGGACAATCACTAGGTAGCTTTTCACTTAAATATGCTTGTAATTCTCATCAGAATCTAAGACAGTAAAACTCCACAAAGTCTCCTATTATCTGAATCAATTGCTCTATATCTCTGTCATCACTTCTCTGTTAGCAAATCGTCACTGGTAGTTTGGTTTCAATTCAAGTGAACTATTGGACTCAGTCAACATCTCAATTTTGTTAAGTTTACACTGTTATCTCTGTTACAAGCTCACGTCAGTGTATGTGAACTTTTAGCGCTGACAGTTTGCTCCTGCATCAGCGCATCCCCCCCATCACAATACATTTTTTGACTAGATTATCAAGCAAGTGCTTATAGCTCGCACAGAACAAAAGTTATTCAAAATCAAAAACAATATAAAATAAAATAGATAAAAACCCAAATTTATTTTCTTATTATTGTCTTTGTCCAATTTATTGACAAGTCCAAAGGATTATTTGCTGTGTGACATTGTTAAGTGTTGATTATAGACTCTCTACTGCCAACAAATGGAGGGGGTACTACCCACCCTGCCAATGGCCTGCCTGAGCCTGCAAGGGGACACAATCCCCAAACTACTCACAAGGAGTCACACTAGGTAGCTGGTGAGGGAAATCCAAAGTAATATAAGATGTCAAACAGTAACTACAACAATGAGATATGTACTTGGTAAGGGAGATCCAAAGACAGTAGCATGGGCAGGTGTCATGACTACCTTTTCCAGTTGGCCTCTGGAACCCTGGGAGCCTTCTGGAGAACCTCCTTATATTATCATCCCCACTCACTTATATTGTTCTATTATTACACCTTGTCTCTATGTTACAAAAATCTTTTCTTGATACTTACAAAACATGTTTCGCCTATATGAGTTATCCCTGAACCCAATCCCCCAAAACCCCTAGTACATAAACCCCAAAGTTCTCTTGTATGTTCCTCAGTTCTGATATCAGCTGAATACACCCCATTCTCTCAATCTCTCACTCTCACTCTCTCTATTCTAGTACATAAACCCAAAGTTCTCTTGTATGTTCCTCAGTTCTGATATCAGCTGAATACACCCCATTCTCTCAATCTCTCACTCTCACTCTCTCTATGCTACCACCCATGATGAGCTCTGGCTCATCTGGTCTTCTGGTGACTCAGACATCCTGAAATACAGGGACAGAATGCTGAGTTGGTATAATATTAAAGTTGAAGCCAAGTCCCTCCGATCTGCCCAGAGGTCCACCAGAACCTCCAGAACACAAGTATACACAAAGTGACCCTCCCCAGAAATTGTATCCTCAGCCCTGGAATGTCATTCATCATCAGTAACAATCAGCTATTTAATAGCAGGCATGGATGAACCCCTCAGTGTTTTGTATCACTGAGGGTGGTGAGTCAAATATTATCTATCTAGATAGCATTGTCTACAGCTCAAATTTTTCTATTTCCTATCTACATTCCTACACCCAATCATTCAACAGTCTGAGATGTGATTTCATTTCATATCTATTCCTGTTCACATTTGATTTTTGTCCATGACCCTGACCTCAGTCATTTGGTCCCCAATCCCCTTTGTATATAAGCCCCTCATTCATGTACTGTACATTAAACCTCAGTTCTGATATCGACTAAGATACCTTAACACATGTACACACTTCTCTTAATCCTTACACTCCAAAGTCACACCCGAATGTTGGGTGACCTCAGGCCCTGTCTGAAATACAGGGACAGGATGCTGAGCTGGGTGAAGCTAAGTTCTGTCAGATCTGGCTGGCTAAGGTTGGCCAAAGGCCCCCAAACCTTAGTTGTCTCTAATATTGAGTTCTATTTGGATATATATGTCTCAGTTCTTAACAGGTTAACTAAGTAATTCACTGGGTAGTTTTATCTATATGTAGTTACTTAATATTATAGCATTTTGTATCATTGAGGTGATGGTTTTTATCTACAGCTTTTAATGCAGGGGATTGATAGATTTGTGGATTGGCTGTTGGGTTAGTGGGAACAAGATCCAGTGCAAAACACTGGGGTGGAGTGTTGAAAAAGTGGTGAGTATATATATCAGCCCTTCCATAGCATCGTTTTTCTAAACTCCTGCCACATGCAAAGAGCTTTCTACTGTAGGTGCCTACAGCCTCAGCCCGTTATATGAAACTGGAGATTTTTTAAAGTTTCCATGCGTCCATTATCTCTTAACATTTGGCAGAAAGGTATACCGCCAATTTGGTTTACATTACACTTTTGAAAACTCATAAATGTTTAGCACGGCCCCGATCTGGCCTCCCCCGTACTTGCTACAAACGAACCCTCGACTCGCTTGACAGGTGAAGATTATTTGATCAGGGTCCAAATTGTGATTTTTTTTTTCTGACATTTTACACCACTCTGAAAGGTTGGAGATGCGGCCCATACAGATCGAAGGGGCCGTCGTCGGCAAGGGATGCGCCGCACGTATGTATGTATATTCACGCCATAAAGGACTTTTTTTTTCTTTTGTTATACACGCGGTAC